>AYEL01067803.1:0-18339 GCA_000484575.1 Olivierus martensii
TTTTTTTAAATACGTATCATAACAGGCAGCTTTTCTTTCGTTGAAAGAAGTAAAATAATAATTACATGTTATTCGACATTTTTATATAAAAGATATTTGACAAACTATGAAAATAAGTTAATATTGGAAAATGAAATAAGTAAAAACGCGTTCGCTACTTGATAATGTTCGAAGTAGCGCGTGTCGACTTCGTCTAATTTGAATAAAGCGATGGGTCATCGTGTTGATCACGTGATGACATGAAACGCGTCGCGCGACTGAAATAACATGGCGGCGGCTGTCGATGCATCTTACTCTGGTTTATCATCATTGGTTTATATTCCGTTTATAACTTTTTTTTATTTTTCGATTTTCTGCACTTTTTCTTGTTTGGAGTATTCATTCCGTGTAAACAATAACGTTCGATATTTTTTCTGAATTCTTATTTCATACCAGCTGATATAAATACGATTTTTAACTTTAACTTTTTCGCTGCTGTTGCGTTCATTTTGGTTCACCCTGTATATTATGCTTTATCTTTTACCATCTCATATTTCATATATTATTATGTTGTGCTTAAATTATATATTTTATTATATCTTCAGTATAGATTTTGTTGATTATCATAGCAACTAACTTATGTTATACAGACTGTGATTTTGAATTTTGTTTTGACAGCATTTCTTTAATTTTTCTAAATAAAATATTTATAATTTATGTATTTTTTGCTGATGATGGATCAATAGAACTGAAAATATTGCAGAATTGTATGCTTTGCCATTAACAAATGACTTTTTTATTTAGTTTGAAATTTTTGACTGTTTCATCTTTGATGATAAAAGAAATTATCCATTTATTTCAATGAATGTCATATTATTCTGAGAGATGGTAAAAGATGGTGGTCAGCTTATATATGGGTTTCAAATTTTTACTAATTTTTAAACTCTAAAGTTAAATCTCTTTAATCTTTAATGAAGGATCAGCTTATATATCAATTGGCTTATATATAAAAATTTTATAAACTTAATTTACTAACAAATTCATACTTTTTTGTGATTTTCATGATTTTAACTTATCACTAACAATATAACATTTTAATAATAAATACTGAACAGGAAATTCAATACTTATGATTTTGATAAGTAGAATAAAATAATTTGAAAAGCTTTTTTAACTCAAATATTCTTAATTTTTATAAAACATAACAAAACTATAAAGTGTGAAATTGAAAAAATAGCAATTTGAATCAAATAGATTAAAAAAAATCTATTACCTACAATATTAACAAAGAAAAATTACTGTTATTCACATAAAAATCAGATTTTTGAATTTTCCTAAAATACTCTCTTAAAATATTTCTCAAAATTTTTCCAGTTTGGTGAAAATATTTTCCAAATTAGCAATATTGCTACGATATTTATACACTATTTGTTATTTATATTATTAATAATAATCTTGATAATTTAATATTTAAATACAATACCATATTACCATCTTAATTTTTCTTTTTTATATTTTTAAGCAAAGTATTAGGATGGATTTTGCATTTTTTGCTATAAATCTGGAATAAAAATTTAATATTATGCCAAATATAAAATGAAATCTTTTAGAAAAATCCATAATTAAAATGAGGAAAGTTTAATCCAAATAATCCTGATTAATCTGCCTTAATTAATCCCTTGATTCTATAACAGATTTTAATGATTTTGAATTAATTTAGACTAATTTAAAGACAAGGAAAGTAATGTGATTTTTTATTCTGTATAATATTGTACATTGTTTTGTTTGATTAGCAATATATATATATATTGTATTTTATTATAAAAATATATCTTGAAATATATTAAAGTACTTCATAGAAATAATAGAGTATATATATTTTCCATAATAGCAAAAATTCCATTATAAGCACAATTGATTAAATGCTCTCTAATGGTAGAAAGAAATGAAATTTTCTAGCATCAGCAATTTTGATGTAACAGATTATAAAGCACTTGGCTAGGAACATACTGGATTAAGAAGTATCAGATCAAAAATGTTGGATTATACAGATTGTATTGTAGTTGAAGCCAAAAATCAAGTTTCATTTTAAAACTAAAATTGATTTGAACTTTGAACAGTTCAAAAATCTCTATTTATAATATATATTTGATTTATATAATATATATTTTTTCTGTAAAATTAATAAAATAATGTATAATTCAAACTCCATTACAAATACAGCTGGTGAAATGCTATCAAAAACAAAAAAGTTTTTTACCAATAGCAACATTTTTAATGTGCTAGATTACAAAGTACCAGATTAGAGAAAGTTTCAACCTGATTATATAAAGTGCCAGATTACATGGATTATACACGAGTGAAATTTTCAAGAAGTTGATTTTTATTTTAAATTTCAAACCTCAAGATGAGTTTTATTTTGAAACTGAAACTCAATCCAAATTTCAAGAAGTTTGCATTATCTGTCTATGGTTAACCAAACTACAGATGCTTTGAATTTGTTCTAACTGAATAAATACTATAATTTATTACTATTAGTAAAAAACTACTATAATATTTTAACATTTTGGCATACAAAAGAAATAAGTTATTAAATTTCTAGAGTCCAAGAGCAAGTCAAAAGTTTTTACATTGAAATTAATGAGATAATTATTCAGTTTACAAATTTCTGATTTAAAATTTTTAGAACATTATAATCACAATATTCTGAAAACTGAACATTACATTATATTTTCTGAATGAATTACATTCATAAATTGAGAAAATCTGCATACAAATATTTACAGATCAAATTTTCTTAGTCTATAATTCTTGCACAGATCACTATTATTATAGCCAACTTCTAGAGATAATTATGTTTAATTCATAACAGAATGTGACATTAATACAATAAGTCCCTCCAACTTAGATGTTATGGGTCATGCAATTTCAGATATACATGAATGTGTAAATCTTTTTATTTGTATTGAATCTCCATAAAACATGAATGAAAAATTTATTAAACTATTTACTTTTTTGCAAAAACACAATTTATGGCCTTAACTTTTCTTATGTATGCTTAAAATATTCTCATAAACTTCATTTAGTCATTCCATTTACTAATGCATCCATTTGTATTTATCAAATTTAAGTGTTGTTAGACTTATGCAGTTTTCAATTTATATGGAAATTTTTGGGACAAACTAACTGCATAAGTCAGAAACTTATTGTATATTATTTTTATGTAACATACTGTATTTAATTTATAATTGTAATTTTATCTTATCCTGTCATTAACAAATTTACATATAAACTGTTCCATTTAATTTTTTAATTTTATATTCTATTCTTTAAATTTCTTCAAACTAGAATTCCTTATTTATTTTGATTATCAATGTTTGTGCATGATGATAAGCTAAAGCTAGGTTGACACGATCAGAGCACACTCGGACCGAGTGTGCAAGAGCCCGAGGTTTAAGTTCGTTTACACGTTCCGAGTGTGCAGAGCCCGAGGTTTAAGACCGAGGTTTAAGTTCGTTTACACGTTCCGAGTATACTCTTTCTATAATCTTGAGATGAAATACATTCAAAACTAACTACGATATACTAATATTTAGTTTGATGAACTTTTAAGACGCATTAATTCTAAAATTCCATCATTTGACAAAAATATGAGAGCTTCGCACTACCTACGCGATCGTCGTTTACTGCTTTCTGCCATCTTAAACTTCCAATCGTCTGCCACTCGGTCCGAGTATTTTGGTTGCCGTCCGAGTTTACTCTGCTCGGATGAAACGTTCCGAGTAGCGTCCGAGTGGGTGCGCGCGCATCGTCCGCGTGAACTCGGTCCAAGTGTACTCTGATCGTGTCAACCTAGCTTTAGCCTGAAAATTCTTTACTATTTTGAATAAATAGTTCTCTTAAGTAATTATTAATAATATATGCCATTTAGCATCCTTCTGGACAATGTCCAAGATCCCAGATAAAAAAAATACTATTTGGTTAACAGGACATAGCAGACATAACAGACATAAGCTATTTTAATTTAGCTATTTTAAAGGAATATTTAGCCATGAAACTGATATAAACAAATAGATTGCACTGCCATCTGTAAAATGGTATTGTATATATCAAATTTATATCACATTGAATATATGCACAGTACATTTAATATACATATTAATGTTGTATATTTAATAAACCTAATTTTACTAGCCAAATTATATCCCTTGAAACTTTAATGGTAATTTTAATGATTTGAAAGAATTTAAACTAATTTTAGCGCCATATTGTAATTAGAATAATTATTATTTTATTAAATCAATGAGTGGTGATTAATAAGCTTTAATGACTGAGCCGGTCTATGTGTTGCCTGGCTAGCACCACTGAGGGCCTGTGGCTAGATTTAGCCCGGTCAGGAATAAATCTATTAGCAAAGTCCAATGTGGATAATCAAAAAATTAATTCTAAATTAATATAACTGTCTGGAGAATCAATCTACTCGTTGGCCTCAGTGGTCTACTGATATGACATTGGGACATCAGCCCAAAAGTCCCCGGTTCAATCCCGGGCCAAAGCGGATTTTTTCTTCAGATAAATTAGTTAAAAATTCTAGTTTAATTATTAAGGCCGAGGCAGATTTTTTTCTTCAGATAAATTAGTTAAAAATTCTGGTTCAATTATTAATTTTTCGGATAAATTAGTTAAAAATCCTAGTTCAATTATTAATTAATAGATATGCCACTCATTGATTTAATAAAATATTAATTATTCTAATTATGAGATGAGATAAATTAATTAAAAATTCTAGTTCAATTATTAATTATTAGATGGCGCCACTCATTGATTCAATAAAATAATAATTATTCTAATTACGAGATGGCGCTAAAATTAGTTTAAATTCGTTCAAATCATTAAAATTACCCTTAAGTTTCAAGGTATATAATTTGGCTAATAAAATTAGGTTTATTTGGAATAAATTCCCTTCAGGTTTGTATTATATAAAAGTTGTACAATTATTCTTCATTTTATCTTCTATTTATTTTTTTATAGGAAAAAGTCTCCATACAGACTGATTCTCACATAAAGATTTGAACAATTTGAAAAATAAAACTTTAGCATCTTAATATTATACATACAATAAATTATTTCTTCAATTTGATCCAAACTTAACATTAGTTAACTGAATATTGATGTTTTAAAACTACAGTTCTGTTCATGGTAAGTATAGATTGCAATCACATTTTCTAATTTAGATTCCAGACTCCCTGCCTAATTATTATTGTACAGTATTATTTTAGTCTTGTTAGTTGTCTGTTCTTTATTAATGTTGTTAGTGTATTACAATATATTACATTACTATACAGTATTGTTTTAGTTTGTTGTAATACAGTACTGTATAATATTTTTGTTATTTAAGCAGTACAATCATACTTTTGCCTTATGTCATTAATTTATATATAAAAACGTTTTCGATTCAATGAATCATCATCAGGCACATTTTTAGGCGAAATCGAATATTTTTTTTTTTTTTGTACAGTATTTGATGTTAATTAATGTTTATGTTTTCATTTTCAGAAATAAATTGAAAAAGTATAAGAATTAAATTCTCTCTAAAAATTAATAAACGAATCTCCTTTTTTCCTTTAATCCTTATCTCATTTTACACAGTTATAAAGAACTGCAGTTCAACTAAACTTTTACATTCTACGCTTGCAGCTCGCCTATTTATGTTTGAATGCTTTTATTGTTTTTATTTGTACGGAATATTGTTAATTTTTTTTGGTACCGTATTTACAGTTTAATTGAACATATCCTTTTATTTTCTATGAATTCTGCATCTCGTTTAACACGGTTTCAGTTTGCACGATTTTTCCAGGAACGTATCTACCATGTAAATTGAGGGATGAGTGTATTCCATCTTTGTTCTTACATTATGTTTTCTTTAATCTTACCTAAAAAGTTCTGGTAGATATGAAATTCACAATTTCCTTGTTTTATAAAATAAGCAGCATTTATTTCACATCAGTGTATACTACTATTTTTTAAAAGCATATTGGAATATTTTGAGTTCTGGTGGTTGAGGAACATAACTTCCATTTATAACATAGTACCTATGGAAAATTGTTCAGAGTTTATGACAGATCTGAACTATGACCAAAATTTTTGAATGCACCCTGTCTTAAGTTGGGGACCTCCTATATTGTATATACAACATTTATTAAACTTTTATCACGAAGAAATTAAAAGCATTTTTTTTTATTAAGCATGCAAAAGAACTTTAAGACTATTATTTTTGAATCTGCAATAGCTTCCTTGCTGCAAAATCACATCAGCATTTTAGAGCAGAACATCAGTTAGTGTTGCTTCTTCCTACTGTTCTACATAGCTGAAAAATAAAAGATAAATGCCTGAAGGCCATTAGAAATGATTTACATTTCAAATAATCTATCTTGAGGAGTTTTTACAACATATATAATTTAGTAGAAAATAAACCAAGCACTATGTAGCAGAAATATGTTTATTTACAATTTGAAACGTTTTTGACCATGTTTTGGTCATCATCGGTGAACATTGCTAAAAATTTATATTGAAGATAGCAGTTATATATGTCTTATTTTGATATATAACTTTCTTGATATACATTTTCTTTATTGGAACATCCTAGTGCAATAAAAAATATTCCCATCACAATCAGTCAAGTGATGAAGTTTAAATTTTTTTTTTTAAATTAGAAAGGTATCAATTTTTTTTATAGTTTAAAATGATTTTTTAAACTTTTATCTTTGTCTTTCATCAATGTATTTATCTTACAATCAATAACATTAAATGCTGCATCTTTTAAATAATCTTTCAATCCAATTAAACAATAAAATTGGATTATTAAATTAAACAATATAAATAAATATTGCAGACATTAGCAATAAAAATAATAAAATAGTAAAAGCATAATTTAAAATGATAAAATGAATTAGTATAACAAAAGTAAATATTTCAGATGTCTTTTATGTAAGATCAAAGTGCAAAACTAGATATCCTTCTAGTTGTAATTTTTTTTAATTAAAATTAATATCAAACCATAATCTCCAAATATATGCTGTTAAATAACTTTGCATTTAAAATACAATAGTAAAATTATTCAAATACAGAAATATAGTATTTACTACACACACTAAGCTTACAACTGCAAAAATATATTTTTTCTTTAGTAACCTAAATAAATAAGAAATAGTTAGCTACAGCTTTTATTAATTATAATCACTCTGACTAAACACTTATAGTAGATTATCATATTTGTATAATTGCTTAGAAATTTTGAAGTACAGTACTGTATATTTAAAACAATTATCTAATTATAGTGTGCATACTTTTATTCAATTATAACAATTAACTTCAAATATACCATTGCTATAAACGATGGATGATTTCAAATTTAAACTGTTTATGAAATTAACAGTATAGGCATCAAATACCTACCACAGGACTAACTGCTTTCCTCTTCCTTCGTAAGATAGTAGGGTGAGGTTTCCCTTCTGTATTTCTTGAACTCTTGCCATTAGGACTAGTCGAAAATCAGGTCCATTTTTCATTAACAATCATGTTATAGACAAAAAAATTCTTGAAAGTCAAATAACCTAACTTACCTTATTTTATTCGACATGCTTGCAAACACGCGGTTACTTGAGGTCCTAACTGCAAATGGAAAACAAATGGTTTTTGGCGGGACGTAAAATTCTAAAACCGATCAACAGTTTCAACTATTATACCAAAATCTTTTAAAATTAATAAATTAAACGACTGAATAGCATAACATTCGACAAAAAAAATTGTCTAGTAACTTTCAATCATTACATAAAGCGCCAAAATTTTCATCATAAAAAGAAAATGTATAAGATACTATATAAAAAGTTATTACAGTCGAATCGAAATCCTTTACTTACTAGAATTATCTTGTAAAAGACAACTTTCTAGTTTTTATAACGTATGTGTATTAAATAATATTTTATAATTTATACAGACTAATATCTATGAACAGGAGAGTATACAACGTATCTCTCTTCTCGCCTTCCGCTCCAAAGTGAACGGACTGGAACCAGACGACCGCGCCAAAAATTTCTCATCCTTCCCCCCTCGAACATGAATGACGTTGTTCCAATCCCCCCTAACCATCCCAGGTTTCAACGAAGACAATGATTCTCGAATATTCCCATTTTAAATTCTTCATTATTATAAGTGATTTTTAAATGTTACGTACCTTTGACCTCCCTGACCTTTTTTTTAAATTCTTTTTGATTTTTATAAGGATATCATTATAATTGATATTTAAATAATAACTATATTTAGATTTTTGTTTATTATCGTCAATATTTCTTTTATAAAACTATAATTAGCATTATCCATAAATGTTAAGTTAATTATAAGTATCATTCTAATTATTGTATTTTACGTATATTCTACAGAATATTCTTAGTAGTAGTCATTTTGTTATAATGAAATCTTAAAATTTTTCATATTTAAACTAATGATTTAATGTAAATTAAAACATTTTTATTTGAATATAATGAAATAACTAATTTCAACAGCCCGAATTTAATGCCTCACTTGATCGTATACAGATTTAAAATCAAAATAAGATAGCGAAACATGTTTATAAATCTCATTTACTATATATAACAAAATAAATATAGAATATGTTTCATTTTTTGTATAAATCACCAATTGAAAACTATTTCCGGCTTTGTTTGTGGTGACAAGATGTCAAAATATCAATTCGAGCAGCTGATCGCAATCGACATCAATGGCCATATTGAATATAACAACGCATGCGTATAGAGTAAAACGTTATACGTCACAAACGTTTTCAGCTGATTGGTAAAAATTGTTTCTTCTCATTGGTGCATTGTCATAGGATACACCTTATTGGTCATTTTCAGCGGAAAATTTAAATATTTACAGACCATGTGGTTTAACACGTGCTAATCCGTGACAGCTGAGAGAATGTAAACAGTAAGGAAGTTTCTTTTCTGTTATT
Organism: Olivierus martensii; assembly: GCA_000484575.1. Taxonomy (NCBI): domain Eukaryota; kingdom Metazoa; phylum Arthropoda; class Arachnida; order Scorpiones; family Buthidae; genus Olivierus; species Olivierus martensii. The sequence goes on from AYEL01067803.1 coordinate 8,990, forward strand.
AATCGTTCGGTAATTTTTTATTTTATTAAAATAAAAATTTATAAAATGATTAATAATGAAAATATTTACTAATTTGTACATATTTAATAAAAATAAATATCGTTTTTAAAATTATTTTAATTTAAAATGTTTTAAAATAATTAATCATATTGTGAACTTTGACGATCTGTTTTAATCTCTTGTAAGAATTGCTCTTAAAAGAGTTTTTAAATGTTTTATCTAAACTATTTTGAGCATGACTAATATATATTTAAACCTTTATATTTAACAATAAGAAAATAGCCTAAAGCAACTATATAACAATAAGCTTAATTTTGTCCATATGAATTTTAAAACCAATTCGGTCATAAAAATATAATCTCAAACTGAAAATTATTTATTTTTGATTTCATTTTAATTTCTTCAATTTTATAAGTGATAAATATTTATAATATATAAAATTATTTTAAATTAGAAAAATAAATTTCTGATAAATATTTTTAAAAGCTATTTTAAAAAGAATTACAAAAGCATATTATTAAATGTTTAGAGAAAAACAATGAAACTAGTGAGATAATATATAAAATGAAAGAAATTATTGAAGTGGAAAATATTCATTTCGAAACTTCTAAGCGAAGTTCATGAATAGTTTTATTTAGTACAGGTATAACCAAGGAGTAAAACGAAACAAAGACTAGCACAAAAAAGGGGGTTAGGTTCCAAAAATTAAAAAAAATTATTATTATATTTTTATAATTAAGAGACAAAATATATTTATTAAAGCAGTTTTCATCAAAAGTATTACATATTAATATGTATTAAATAATGTTTTCTTCGGAAATTGGATCGATTGTAAAATGAAAATTGGGAATTTGTATGAATATTCGATCTGAACCGCAATGTCGGCAATTTAACGAAAGTCATTTACATAATTACTATTTCTTTAAAAAAGGTTGAATAATACTTACCCGAAAATCTTTAATCTATGTATAATGCAGTAAAAAGAAAAAGAATTTTTTAAACTGAACTTACTACTCAACGATCGTTGTTACTACTACACGTGCTTACAGTAATTTCTTACTCTCAAACCGTGTTAAATTGAAACTGAGTTCTAGGCATGGTTCTAGTACAGTGGTCTCAAACTCAAATTGCTTGCGGGCCGAATGCGCAATTCGAAAGGAAATGAAGGGCCGAATATTTTTAAATAAAATTACAATGAAGGGAAAATATTTATTTATAATTACTTTCATTTTTCTTACAAAGATATCGAAATAACATTATATAATTATGAGATTATAAAACAGTTTTTTATTAACGTTAACTTGCAATAATTTTCTGACTAACATGTATTTAAACTTGATTTAAACAAATAACTAAAGCATCTTCGCGGGGCGTACAAAATTGCTTTGCGAGCCACCAGTTTGAGACTACTGTTATAGGATGCCGTGTTTTACGGGGGGTTTCCCCAACTCTCGAATATGGTGGTTGTATATTAGAAAGTGTAAAGGAAATAAATATTAATTAAAAGCAGTCATTGATTAATAATTGAAAATTTCGGACCAATAGGAAATACATAAACAGAATTAAAAGATGATAAAATTGCACATAAAAAAATATCAAATTTTTTAAATTATGCTATTTTCTTCTATATTCATTCACAAAAAAATTTACTTAAAATGGTTTAGAATAAAAATCTTACAATATATATTTTTCTATAAATATATTGTCCTAATATTTACATATTATAATTTTAATATTCAAAACATTTATAATTTTTATCATTATTTGTCATATAATTTGTTTTTAGCCACATCAGTTTCATTAATTCGATTTAGTCTTTTAGACTTGGAAACTATAATGCTAATTAGCGTAATTTTGTTTTTAGCAAAAATCCTATTTGTAAATTATGAATTTATATATATATATATAATAAAAATTAATTAAAAATTAAATATTAATTTATATTATTTATATATATATATATTATATATTTAAATAAGCAGTAACTAATTTACTTATGCAAACTAAGATTCAGATAGAAAGGAAATTTTATGGCAAAGTAGCATAAGTCTAGTAACTTGTTACTGTTAGCAAGGGTAATATTTTACAAGAAATACTAATAATTGTTGCCGTTCCACCAAGCATTTCACAGATATAGGTCTTACTTTTAAATATAGAATAAAGATATAAAACGATTTCATTCTTAATTTAAAATGATGATCAAAGAAAATTATCCAAAATTAATCCAATTATATAATTTTGCTATAATAACTTAAAAGTAATTTAAGTTATTATATATGCTATCTGATATGCTGTAGTTTTAAGTGAAAGTTTATAAACATTTTTTTTGTAAATGTTTAATTTACTCTGACCTCACACTAACAACTTTACTTAAAAAATGAATTTTGGAGTTATAGTTTTCAAATATTTTGATGGTTATATATTTAATAATAATAATAATAATAATAATAACATACATTCACATCTCTTTTACATGGACGACATTAAACTGTATGCCTCAACACAAACACAATTACAACAGTTGTTACAAATCACGCACACATTTTCAAAAGACATATACATGGAGTTTGGCCTAGACAAATGCAAAACACTCCACATAGAAAAGGAAGTCCTAAAGAAAGGAGGCTTCACTCTTGAATCCATGGAAGAGGGTGAGGTGTACAAGTATTTGGGATTCCAGCAAGCCAGACTTACAGAACAGAAGAAAACTAAACAAACATTATCAAAACTATACACCAACAGATTAAATAACATTCTCAAAACACATCTGAATGGAAAAAACACAGTGAAAGCCATCAACACATTCGCCATACCAGTTCTGACTTATTCCTTTGGAGTGATACAGTGGACACAAACAGAACTTGAATCACTCCAAAGAAAAACACGAACAACACTTACAAAATACCAATACCAACACCCGAAATCTGCATAGACAAGCAAAACAAAGTTGCCTACATTATAGACATCTCAATATCTGACACACACAACATCCAGGATGCATTTACCCAAAAAATTAGCAAATACACAGAACTCTCACAAGAAATTAAGCATCTCTGGGGAATGCAAAAGGTAGCCAGAGTACCCATCATTCTCTTCTCCACAGGAGTGATCCCTCACATACTACACAAATGCCTAAAAACATTAGATTTACATCCCAAGACATACATAACACTACAAAAAGCATCTCTACGTGCAACATAGTAAGAAAGTTTCTCAGCACTGACACAGACAGTTAACACATGACATACATAACACTACAAAAAGCATCACTACTCAATACATGCAACTGAAAGTTTCTCAACACTGACACAGACAGTTAGCTACTTGTGATGTTTAATTGTAATTTAACTATGTCTTGACTTGTGTCCGACATAGCACTTTGCTCTGGAGATACTCCATGCCCAAATTGATGTTAATATAATTATTATTATTATTTTAGGATTACCTTTAAATAACAGCCTTAAAGTGCAGTTGAAAATTAATAACTAAAAACTTTTTAATGAAATGTTTCTGGTTGCTATACAACCATCTTCAGCATTTAGAACAGAATACTGAATGAAATTACTGTTCTAAATGCTGAAGATGGTTGTATAGCAACCAAAAACGTTTCATTAAAAAGTTTTTGGTTATTAATTTTCAACTGCACTTTAAGGCTGTTATTTAAATGTATTTTATTAAAAAGCAGTTAGTTAAAATGGTTATTTTAGGATTTACTTGTTTTTACAAATATAAAAATTAATTTACAAAATAGATTTTATGTAATTCTTGTATTCCTGAAAGCATTCATATCAAATTTATTATAAATTAGTATATAATTATAATAAAAACAGCATTGTATATTATGCGTAACACTGTATAAGAAATTTTTATTAATTTTTTGTTCCTGAGTAGTAACTATTATTTCCAGTTACTTATGGTTCAAAAGTATTGAAAATGTTTATTATTGCCACAAACTGTTTTTGTGACCAGGACAAATATTTTGAAATTTTTATATTTTCTAGATCATTTCAAATGGATTCAGTGCTGTGGTAACTTAGAATAACTTATGGAACTTTCTAGAATTTTGCAAAATCTAAAACTTTTCAGTAATAAATAGTAGTACAAATACAGTGGACTAAGCCCACCAGTTCAGTTTAGTTTCAGCTGCCTAAGTGAATACATATCTGGATTTTTCTGAACTGATATCAAGATGTTGCAAGCATCTGGCAGACACATTTTGCTAGGCAAGGTAAAAGCATAAAAATATTTTATGGAAATCCTTTAAGCACAAGCACTTCTACAGTTATATTTCGTTTACGAAATATAACTGCAGAAAACGTTTTTAAGCTTGTAATTTTAATAAAATAGTAAACGAAATATAACTGCAGAAGTGCTTGTGCTTAAAGGATTATCATATTAAGTAGCAGTTAGAAAGATTAAATATTTTATGGAAGTATCTACCAAAACATGCAAGTCTACACAGCACATTTCAGCTCCTGTTGAGGATCAAAATATCACTGTACTGGTCAAAAAAGCAAAGTTTGTGGGGAATAATAGTCATTTTTCTATATGTTTTTAGGTATAAGCAATCAGGAAATAACATTTTCTACCAGGAATAAAAATGCTGTTACATTGTGTAATCAATACAAGACAGGAGAAATGTAAAATCGTCATAATAGAATGCTATTAATCAATTTACAATAGGCCAATTATTACTATAAAATTTGATATCCGGTGTAAATCTGTATAAATGATTTAAATAATAGCTTATTTTCAAAAAGAAATCTGCACACAAAAATCAAACCTATATCAATTGCAAAGAAAAATTTTAAAGAATTTTATTCTTCTTATATATAACAAATAATTTAAACTTTTGCTAGAAGACCATCACACATATATAATAGATGTTTACCAGAAAAATTGGATTTGTAATGGAGTTTCCATTCAATAAAATCTGTAATAATTATTCAGACCAAAGTTTGCAAAGGATTTTTTAAGTAAAGTTATAAACTATCAAAGCACAACTAGCAGTGAAATAAAATAACTTTTTTTAATTGCCTGTTTAGAAATGGTGGCAACAATTTATGGATAAAGATTTAATTTGTAGGAAAAAATTTAGATATAACCAAACATAAATGCTCAGTAAGCTATCATATAAGTTCAATGAAATTAACATGCCAAACTACCCAGTAACTGAATGTACATCAATGTGGAAAATTCTAAAATGTCTTAGTCTGTTGCCTTATTAACTGTAATTGTTGAAACATATAATAATGATGTAAGCTTGATTTTTGTCTTACCATGGGGTGCTACATTTTAAATTTAGTATGAACATGTTGAGTCATTGAAACATTGTTTTTAAACATCTTTTTCAATGATGAGACAATATTTCATATTTTTAGAAAGGTAACATCTGCAGATATGGAAGTGAACAATCATAGCTAAACATAATAGAGACAGCCTGAAGAAAAATATATTTAATGGTGTAGCATGCTACAAATTGTATATTATGTACTTATTTCTTCTTCTTTAAGAAAAAAGTTATTAGAACTGTCTGTTATGAAATGTTATAATTTTGTGGTTAATGTCTTGGCTAGTTAAAGACAATATTAATTTTCAACATGACAAGAGTACTATCATATATCCAAATTGAGATGATAGTATTCTTGAATATACAATTACCAAACAATAGATCATTCAATGGAAATTCATTTCCTGGCTGCTACAATATCTAAATCTAATCCATTTTGAATTGTTCCTATAGAATTCCATTGTAAGATGAGGTTTTAGTATCTGCCAAAGTCTACATTATTGAACTTGAAGGTTCACATAAGAAAAGCAATTTTAAGCACTCTTTGCAATATATAGATTTAAATTTTTTGAGACTATTGAACTATTACATTTTTGTAATTGTCCATGATTTATATACACACTGTTTATGATAATTCTCATGACACACTTACTTTATCATTAAAATATCTTAATTGTTGTTGTAGCATTTCTGTATAAAATTACAATACAGCATTGCAAACTAAATTACTATACAAGTCATTTATTTTGAAAGCGGTACAAGTTTAATATTCTTGTTTTGAAATAATAAATTTTCATTTCAATTTATTAAAAAATATCAATAAGCAAGTGATGATATACTTTTTTCATTATCACAAATACCGTAGTTTAATTTATCAAATACACATTTTGATACAATATTAATTGACTAAAATAATAAAATTACTGACTGTAAATGGACATACACCACTTTTAAAATAAAAGAATTTAAAAAACCATATTATCAATGTTATTTATATTTTTTTTCAGTTAAGTAAGACTATGTTTTTACAATAACAAAATATAATAAATAATATATACATTATTATTCTTTTAATGATATTTATTTTTGTTCATGCTGTAAAAATTTTTTAAATAATTATGATGTACAGGCAGTACTTAATATAGTAAACCTTGCATATCCTTATATTTTGCTGACATAATTGTTAAATTTTTTTTTATACAAAGTTGGCAATTGTATTTTGTTAAAATATTTTGGCCTTCCTCAATTCATTAATAAATTTAAAATTTTTAATTTCTATATCAACTTCCATTGATATCTTATAAACATTTTATAAGGTTCATTTTTCAAAAATCACAAAAAACATATTTTCAGTCAATTTACACTTTCTGCATCATTTATTTTCTCTTATTATAATCTCTTTACAGTAGTCACTTCTAAAATATTTTCATGTTTCATTTCATATATTAAAAACTTTTTTAAATATTGTAGAATTAATTTAATAATAATATTGACAAACATGCAAAAAGTTTGACTTCCTTAATACTATTTCTATATCATCAAAATCATGATCATTAGGTAAAAATGAATGCCCTAACAATAAAAATTATAATCAATAATTTCAATGTTATTCTTGGGAGATTTTACAATTTTCAGCTGTCAGAATCATCTTCGAATTTCTATTTTATACACCTATAATTATAACATATTTTTAAATTGCAACATTCAGTAGGTAAATGAAACAAGATGCCAATTTTTTTGTGAACCTCTAGATGCTACAGTTTCTTCCCAAACATATATTTCAACTTTATCTTGAAGATTATGGAATCCTAGATTGAAAACATATATATTTCATTTATAATAAGAAAATGAAACTAATAATTTGGGACATAGTTTTTTTTTTGCAAATCATTCAAATTATAGGACTGACTTCACTTTCAAAAATAAATGTATTTTTGACTTCTTTTAACAACTAAATTTTCTTTTAACATTAGCACAGATATTTTACTCTAATCAACAATTGAATTTTTTAAATGAAACTATCATATCAATTTGTAACTACAGCAATAATATGAACTTCCTCTGAAATTGGACTTATACCATTTTCAAAACAAGTAACTCGTATAATATTTAAATATTTTTTATCAAAATTTTTCCATGTAAAATAAAAAAAATGGTTGAATAAGTAACTCATATAATATTTAAATATTTTTTATCAAAATTTTTCCATGTAAAATAAAAAAAATGGTTGAATTTGATATAAAATAGATTTGATTTATTGATTTAGAATAATATTTAATAGATTATTCAGCATATTCTTCAGAACTTAATCCAAAGATTTTTGAAAGCAGACTTTATAAAAATACATAGCATCTCTTGATCTCCAATTTATATTTTTATTTTAGAAATTCTTTTATATTTGGAATTTGTTCTTAATAAGATTCCTCTCTCTTAAAAGGTTAAACTATTAGCATTTGCTCCATATTTATATTAGAAGTATTATAAACTTTTATCTTAATTCAGAGATGTGCCATCTCTGAATCTGAAATAAAAGTTTATATCACTTCCAATATAAATATGAAGCAAATGCTAATAGTAAAACTAATCTAAATTACTTGAAATTATTAAAATTCCATTATAATCAAGGGTTTTTAGACACCTCTATTAGAAGTGACATCTTACTTGTTAGACAATTCTCAATTCTTTCCTGTGTTAATATTTCTTATTCAGTATCAGTTTTTCACTCACTTTTATCATAAAATATTCACGGTTTAATCTTTCTCCTAAATTTTCATAAATTCCTTTCAATCCTTTAAAAATGTGTAATTTTTTTATTAGAAGCATTATAGGAAATTTATAATTTGAAAATTTGACAAAATATCAAAAAACTTATTGAAAAATACACATTTTTATCATAGTTACAAGATCCTAGGATATTCCTATAGTTACAAACAAGCCATTTTATTTTAAAGTTTTAAATATTAGCAAATTAATCTAATAGTAATATAAACTACACTGTTAGTGTGTTACTGCAGTATTTCAAAACAGAGCTTCTACCAAAAATTCTCACATTACAATCATACAATTATATTGAAATTTCTGAAATAAACTTATAATTGGTCCAACTAACAACATAACACAGTAAATGCAGTGTATTCAGTTCTCTGGGTTTAATACATGAGTAAATTTCAGATTATGAATAAAACTTAAAAAACATATATTCATAATTAGAACATCTGAACAGAATATTAGTGAAAAAGCCCTGCCATATTTTCTTATATCTCCAGAATAAAAAAAAATGTTATTTAATATATGAAAAAAATATATTTTTGATTTACTTATAGTAATGACAACTCTTATAACAACATAAAATAGGGTAGAAAAAAATGTGCAATTTCATAAATTATTATTATATAGCCTTTATTAATTTATTTTTTGTTTGATTTCTAATGATTTGTGCATTTTGATAATATTGAAAATGCTCTTCAAATATTTAAAATTAATGATTCTATTTCAGCTTGTATTTATACTATTTTCATAACTTCATAAACAAAATACTGTATTTAAATTTTATAGTTCTTTTTGTGATGAGATATTTTTAAATTTTAAATCTGAAGTTTTGAAACATTCAATATTTTCTAAATAATATATAGTAAATCAATTATTTATTAAATAAGTTGAAAATATTTATCATTGATAAGCAATTTTCACTAAAAAATTTATTTTATCTAGTATATAGCTTATACATCTGTTTTAGATCTGATAAATCTCAAGGCCAAGTTTTTATAAATATCAATATTTTAGTCAGAAAACAATAATTTTAATCTTTTCTATAGAGAGAGAAATTATTCAGAGCTAAATATTAATACATAATAAAAAATAAAATTTAATATAATTTTTTTTGTTATATTTCATTCTTATTAAATGACTATTTTTATTAAACTGATAAAGTTTCTTTCAAAACAATTTATTACAGAATTATCATTAATGATTTGAAAATTTTGATTAATTTAGGGTAAAGAAAAAATTTTTACTAATTAAAATTATTTTTTATATATACAATAAATTTTGCAATAATATA
>AYEL01067810.1:0-16828 GCA_000484575.1 Olivierus martensii
AAATAAAATATTTATTTAAAATATATTTTTAATTATTATATAATTAATTAATTAAAAATTTTATTGAAGTTTAAAAAAGTAATCAGAAATCGTTGCATTTTAATAGGTAACATTCCGTTGCTGCCCAATTCGTATGGAATCGACCGAATGGCCGAGTGGTACAGCTTTGGCTTACCACCCTGGAGGATTAGGATTCAAATCCAGCTCCCATACTTCCAGTTTTTCAGGAGAGGCCCGGGCCCGGCCGTTGAACCCTATCCTCCAATCATCCGGTTGATCCCAATATGAGTATTGGCCAGCCTATGATGGGCATTACAAGTGGACGCCGCCAGTTATAGTATATCCCTCGTGCGATATGGCGGCTTAATCTACCTAACCTAATCCAATTCCAGTGGCATACAGAAGTATAAATACTGTATTTAAAAAATAGAATATGTCCAACAAAACCTGGCAGTTCACAATCGAATCAATTCATCCCAGTATATTTTGTTTTAGTAAATAATTCCTGTTTGAATTCTTTTCTGAACTTTTCTTATAATTATAATGTTGACCAGTGACATCATTGCTGGTTTCACATCAATAAGATCATTGATTAATATTTATATTTTAACCATTCTGTGGAAGAACTCTGCGTTGCTTATTTGTACAACACCAATCGGGTAAAGGAGAACTACCAAAATTGGTTATATTTTTTGCAATTTTCATAATTTCTCCTTCTTTAAATATTCCAGTAGTCTCGGGTCCTTGAAAGATCTCTTCTAAACTCATAGTAAGAAATCGTATAAGAGGAAGAAATGGATTCATCCTAATTCTTATATTTCTAGGAGATATCTCATGATTTTCATTAGCAAGTTGCTCTTTTGTCCATCTGATAGCCGCATCGAAAATGACCATTTCAGTCGGAATAGTCATTTCATTCTCTCTCAGTAAAGTAATCACAGAATCCAATGTTAGTTGAATAAAAGCTTCGGTTTGAATCACCTCTATCGTCTGTGTAGATATTATGGGCTTACAAGCATTTCTCATAATTTCGTCCTTGAAGATCAAACTATTCTCATAAACTATGCATACATTATTTGTATCTAATTTTTGGATAATTTTATTTCTGCACCAAATTAATAACTGATGAATCCGGTACTTATATGCCAGATAGTATAACTGGAGCAATTCGCTTAGACGATCTGATTCTATATTATCCGTATAAATGTACCTAAGATAAAAAATAAAATATAATATATTAATAAAATTCCATTAGATAAAATTTATATCATTGATATTGTTCTCGTAAACTATGCATACATTATTTGTATCTAATTTTTGGATAATTTTATTTCTGCACCAAATTAATAACTGATGAATCCGGTACTTATATGCCAGATAGTATAACTGGAGCAATTCGCTTAGACGATCTGATTCTATATTATCCGTATAAATGTACCTAAGATAAAAAATAAAATATAATATATTAATAAAATTCCATTAGATAAAATTTATATCATTGATATTTATAATCTATTGAAAATTGTTCAACTGAACTGGTTATGTAGAAGACGTTAAGACACAACTAAAATCCAGAAATTTAGAATGATAGATTTTTTTACAATATTTGATTTTTTAATGAAGCAAAATTAAGGGATAAAATTTTTTCATGGATATTCTAGTGCCTGACAAGAAAAAAATATATTTTCTGAATAATCATTGAAAGGATTATCATTAAAATGATCTGAATATGATGAAACAAAATGGAAATATTTTAATTTATTGATTATTTAATTATTGAAATATCTAACATGGGAAACATATTATTTATACTTATTGTTTAAAATTTGATAACAGATTAAGAAAATAAATATATAAGTTTACTAAAATTTTATTTAAAAATATTGTATGTAATTTATGTCGAATATTGTAAGTTATTTGCAATATTGTTTGCTACCATAGCTAATTTACTACAATATATGGCAATCATTTAATGAAAAATAAGATTTTATGTTCTTAAAACTTAAAAACGAAACAAAAATGTTTTCATATATATCAACATCTTATTCCTCAACTTTATTTCTTTATGAACATTTGTAAATTTGATACATGGCTTTCATATATACCGGTATACGTTTCTAATACAAAAAATCGTTCAAATTAATAACTTATATTATTATTATTCTATTATTAATTATTCGGGCAATACGTTTCTAATACAAAAAAATCGTTCAAATTAATAACTTATATTATTATTATTCTATTATTAATTATTCGGGCAAACCGCGGCCCGAATGCCGCCCTCTAACTAATAGCTATAATGCCGAAAATTTTATCGATAAATAAAATTAATACAAAAAAAAATATCAATTCTGTTCCATATCTCAGCAATATAGGGTGCGTTCAAAAAATTCTCCGCGTAGTCTCCACTGGATTATCTAGAGAATGACGTCACCTCCCATAGAGATTGCTACTGTCCGGCTGAGCGAAATGTGCAGTTTTGATCATGCGCATTAGTACAAGATCGGGACCATTCCATTATCCAATTAGGGAGAGTCTTACTCTGGCTTCTTAAAGATTTTTCTCTTTTTCTTCTCAAGTTATTCAAATTCGTCGAAACACTTGCTTCACTAGCCATATTGAATACTAAAGAATTAGCAATAGCACATGTACAAAACGAACTCTTCGGAACACGAACACGTGTTCCGAACTTTCGAACACGAACATGTGTTCGGTACGTGACTCTCCCTATTTGGATAATGGAGACTCCCGATCTTGTAATAATGCGTGACTCTCCCTATTTGGATACCGATCTTGTAATAATGCGATTGATTACTTACTTACTGAACCTTACTCCCGATCTTGTAATAATGCGCATGATCAAAACTGCACATTTCGCTCAGCCGGACAGTAGTTTTTTGAACGGCCAGAGAAGCATTAAGCAAGGTATATAGATATAAGGTAGAGCCACTTGGCTGCACGAGAAACGGCTTCTGCGCATGACGTCACCATCGAGACACTTTCTCAGCCGCTACAGCTGGTGCCTATGTTGTTGAATTTAAAAACACAACTTTACAGTTTAATATGAATTTATTAATAAAAAAAATTGCATTAAGAAATTTATTAACAAGTAAAGTATTAGATATATATACGAGAACAGCTATTTTCGTTGTAAAAAACAGTTTTTTTTCCCGGAAACTTCCGCTCATATTGAGAGATTTACAGTTACATAGGCACCAGCATCATTACATTACGTAGGCACCAGCATCATTCAACCTGCAGTATTTTCTCTTTTTATACTTATTGTTGAAATTAATAAAATACTGAATTTGTTAAAAATTCAGTATTTTATTAATTTCAACAAAAGTATTTTATTGTTGTTATTAATTACCACAAAAATACTCATATTTTATCAATACAGCTTTTCATATACATAAGTAGACAAGTGGAATACAGCCTTTAGAGAGAATAACATAGCCGCCGCTTCAAATGACAGTGTTGCGATGAAGAAGAAATAGCTCTCGTTTTGAAAGAGATTACGAAAAATAGCAGAAGGTGCCTCACATAGAAGATGAAATTCTAATTGATATGGCGAGAATGCCGAATACCTCATCTTTTTAAGGGCACGGAAAATAAGTTTTAAATATTTGAAAATTTTTTATATTCTTTATATTAATTCATTACCAGATAAAAATCTAATATAATACATTACCATCACATAGAAGATGAAATTCTAATTCATATGGCGAGAATGCCGAATACCTCATCTTTTTAAGGGAACGGAAAATAAGTTTTAAATATTTGAATATTTTTTATATTCTTTATATTAATTCATTACCAGATAAAAATCTAATATAATACATTATTACACTGCATAAAATTTGGTTACTATATAAATAAAAATAACGTGTTATCATCTTGCACAGAAGCATCAGGAAGTGATGATGTTTCCTCAGAATTGAACATTTCACTTTGATAATGATTTTCTATTAATCGTAATTTTCATTACGCAAATCATACATAGAACTGATAAATGGTTGCCGAGTATTGTGACATTTTTTATTCTCCATTTTTATTCTCTCCGTTCTCTGAAATACCCAACTCTCGAATTGGAGAACAGAGAGATCTCTAGAAGGTGCTCGGAGAATTTTTTGAACAGTATATGAGAGATTTCTCCGAGTATTCTCTTCATTTTTTGAACGGTTAGACATCTCTCAAAGTCTTCTGGGAGAAGTTTTTGAACGTACCCATAGTTTATGTAATTTCTAGGAAAGAAATAAATAATAATTCATATGGTAAACTGTAGATGTCATTACGATGCCCTATTTATTACAAAAATAGATTTGATTAACTGTTAACCAGAATAAACGTCTTTGCATAAGAAATCGGATACAAAATACATTCGAAATCAAATAAAATCGTTTTATCAGTCAATCAGCTCAATATTTTTTGTAATTTCACGGTATTTGTATTTAATATTTGTGCAATTTCCTAAGTTTTCATAATTTCACGGTGTTTATATTTAATATTTGTGCAATTTCCTAAGCAGGTATGTTTTTACTTTGAAATTTAGAATGATTAAATTATAATTTTAAGATATAATTTAAAAGAATTTCGACCCCGCCAAACTTTTCTGAAAATGGTGTTTCACTTTTTTCGGTCTGTGGCATTATTCAAACCCATAATTCATATAATGGCCTTCATTGGCCGTTAAAAATAAAAGCTGATCTACTAAGAAAATTGACTTAATTTTAACATTTCACCCTTTTATAATATCTTAGGCAACAAATGAGGATCCCCTTAGGATTATTCTATTTTGGCCTCATAATTTTCTAAGAGAATTCTATCATCTCAGACAGTTATTAGGTGAAGGCGGGATTTTGGGAGGTTTTTTGGCTATTTTGTATTACGCCCCTTTCCAATCAGAAAAATTACTAAAGGGCAGGATCATTGCTTCCAACCATGAGCTACACCCACACCCCTAGTCAGATGGTGAAGGATAGGGATCGCTGGGAATGTGCGTCCCTAGGCTATATTTCATTGATGCAATATGGACCTTTCTCTCAAAAGTTTGCCCTCCCCTGGTTTATATCTTTTAACATAGATAATCAAATTAAATAATGTTTAGATTTATCGTTTAATTAAATATAATAAATGTTTATTAATTTGTTCTATTTTCTTACGATGCGATAATTATGATAGCCACTGGCAAATACTGTAATTTCTTAAGAAACGAAATAATTTCTGTAATTAATAAAAATTATCAGAGTAATAATTTTTATAGAATAAGTTATCAAACATTTTCGAAACAAATCACAATAATAAAACAATCTTTTTTAATGGAATAAAACCAAGTTGTGGAAATATCATTTGCAAAACAAACATTTGTTGTAAACGGAACATAGTTATTACAAAAATTTATTGGTTATTATTATTATTGAATTCAAAATTCTAGCTATGGTTGTAATAAACGTTAATGTCTTATCATGCTCTGCAAACATAGGTTGTGCCGAACATCTATGATTTCAGGTTAATTTTGTTATTTATCTAGATGTTTCTAGATAAGTAATTTGTAGTGGATCCTATGAATATTTAGGTTGTTACTAAGTCTGGAAGTTTTAACTGTTACAAAGTGAAACAATCGCTATTATCAAATTTTTCATTTTAGTTGAAATTTTGCAAGAAATAGAAAAATATTTGCAACATAACTTTGTATTGTAGATATTATTTCCTTAGCTTGTTTCATTGTTTGCATGTTAGAAAGTGAAACAATCGCTATTATAAAATTTTTCATTTTAGTTGAAATTTTGCAAGAAATAGAAAAATAGCTGCAACATAACTTTGTATTGTAGATATTATTTCCTTAGCTTGTTTCATTGTTTGCATGTTATCATTCTATATAATCTATAAGCTCTTCAGCTGATAATTTTCATGTGAAAATAGTACAGTATCTCAACATAGTAATTTTTTTTTTTTTTTCAAATTTTGAAAGTTAAATGATTCATTTCTACAACATCAACATTAGTTTTACAAATCTTTATAAAAATGCGTAGAGTATTTATAAAGTTATACATATTGCTACAAAAATAAAACTTTATTTGCTGATCGCGTTTTAAATTTGAAAAGTTTAAAAAAACTGAAAAGTTATCTTGTTCTTATCTTTAATCATTTTAAAATTTCTTCAAATCTGCTTATTTTTCTTGAATAGTTGTTTAAAATCCAAAAATTATTCAAAGTAAAAAACTAAAAATTAAACGTAATAAAATTAAAGTGATAGAACTAAAAAAAACTAAAACTAAACTAAACTACAATAAAAATATAACTGAAGATGATGATGTCATGCTTTTTTAATTAGAGAATATTTATGTCAAATAAAAGTATAATTTTAATTTGTTTAATATTTTCTATGGAATTGCAAATTTCAATCAAATATTCAGTTAAAAATAAAAAGAAGACAGATACATCATAAATCTAAATAATTATTTGAGTTATAAAGTTTCTCTGAGTTTCAAGATATTCTGTATGAAACTGATTTCACACAGAATATAGTCATAAATCTTCAGTTTTTGCAATTCCACATCTCATAAATTGCAGATTAAAACTAAATTATTATAATTGCATATTATCTAATATAAATACGGTGGTACCTTCGTATAGGTCGTTAATCCGTTCCAGATCCTTTGACTTATACCAAAAGAATTTTTCCCACAATAAATAAAGGGAAAATGATTAATCCGTTCTCAGTTGCATATTATCTAATATAAATACGGTGGTACCTTAGTATAGGTCCGTAATCCGTTCCAGATCCTTGGACTTATACCAAAAGAATTTTTCCCACAATAAATAAAGGGAAAATGATTAATCCGTTCTCATGAAAAAAATCCTATTGGTTATTGGATATTATACATTGATGGGATTGTACAAAATAATTTAAACACTGCTTAATACTAAAATACATAAATATTAAAGCAACTACAATAGATGAAATAAATGAAATTATAACCTCACTACATTGCTGAGAAGAATCGAGTGACTACTAGGATGATGTTGAGAAGGGAGGAGGAGGAAATGATATTATTTGGAAGGAAAGTTCGCTTCCAATAAAACTTTAGAAATCTGAAATTCTAGTGTTTTTTTCTCTTTCTATTTTCTGTCTCTTTTCCCTACTTGGATCTTCTTGAGGGCTCACCAGGTTCCAAAAAACTTAGCTTCTGCCTTCTCTTCAGGATGTTTCGAAAATACGACATTGTCTAATCATTACAGACAATGCTATTACGACTTCTTATAATTTTTATATAAGGAATGTGTTTTTTAAGCTAGGTTCCAAAAAACTTAGCTTCTGCCATCCCTTCAGGATGTTTCGAAAATACGACATTGTATAATCATTACAGACAATGCTATTACGACTTATTATAATTTTTATAATAAGGAATGTGTTTTTTAATAATTATAATTTTAATCTTAAAATAAAAAAAATTATAATTTCTGAAATGAATAAAATTTTATTTAAATTCTGAAATAAATTAAAGTTTATTTAAATGCAATATTTATGTAGCCTCGACGCGCCGAATGCAAACTGAACAGTCAAAAGTTTTTGATCGAAAAAGTCAGAAATTGAAGTCAAATAATAAAAAGAAGTATACAAACCTAAATACGAAGTAAACTATGATAATTTAAAGCAAAATTTATAATGAGATTGAGTTTAGGTTTTCTAAAAGACGCAATTAAAGATTCGAAGCGAGAGAAAATAGTAACCGATTAAAGATTCAAAGCAAGAGAAAATAGTAACGGCGACACTTCTGGAAGTAAAGATTCGAAGCGAGAGAAAATTGTAACGGCGACACTTCTGGCGTAAATTTATAATGAGATTGGGATTTAGTTTTCTAAAAGACGCGATTAAATATTCGAAGCGAGAGAAAATAGTAATGGCAGAATTCCGGTCGCGAGAGTTCGCATATGCGCAAAAACATGGACTTCACATGCTTATTCCTTTATTTTATATGAAAATTGTTATATTCTTTTTGCTATTAAATCTTTGAACGCAACCATAGCCTATCATTCATAATAAAAACGGAAAATATGATAAGAGAGCACGTACACTTCTTCTGATCATATGGAGGTTAAAGAACGTGTACTGTCCAAGGCACTGGTTTTTATAGACTTAAGATGGCGTCGCCCCTTGAGAACCAAAGTAGACAATAGTTTTTGTTATTATCTTAAAATAAAAATAATAATAATTATTGAAAT
Source organism: Olivierus martensii (assembly GCA_000484575.1). Classification (NCBI taxonomy): domain Eukaryota; kingdom Metazoa; phylum Arthropoda; class Arachnida; order Scorpiones; family Buthidae; genus Olivierus; species Olivierus martensii. The sequence continues at coordinate 8,227 of AYEL01067810.1, forward strand.
AAATAAAATATTTAAATTCTGAAATAAATTAAATATTATTTAAACGCAACGTTACGAAATTGAACTCTCGAGCCAGGGAACAGGCAACATTTTTCTAATCGAAGACATAAATTGAAGTGAAATAACCTAAAGAAGCATACAAACATAAACATAGGAAGTAAACTATGATGATCAAAAAACAAAATTTATAATGAGATTTGGATTTAGTTTTCTAAAAGAGCATTTGCCATTAAGCATGGAAAAAAGAAATCATGTTCCCATTTATCATGGTAATAATAGGGTTTTCTTTTCTTTTCTTTTCTTTTCTACGTTCATAATTATAGCTAAAAAGAAAAAAAAAATTAAATAATTGAAGAAGTTTATTTTTTAATAAATTTAACCCTATATACCAAGCAAAATTTTTCCATCCAAACAGCACGTATACTAACAAGTTGGATTTATTCCAAAACGGACGTATACCGAGGTATCACTGTATGTATAAAAACTGTACTCACTTTATCATGATTCGAAAAATGCGTACATTGATTTTTGGATCTGAAATCTCGATTTCATTTTCTGTCTGAGCAGAAGATCCATAAAAGATTTCTTCAAAGACACTACTTCTTATGGCTAATAAATCGTATACCAAGCAAAATTTTTCCATCCAAACAGGACGTATACCAAGTTGGATTTATTCCAAAACGGACGTATACGGAGGTATCACTGTATGTATAAAAACTGTACTCACTTTATCATGATTCGAAAAATGCGTACGTTGATTTTTGGATCTGAAATCTCGATTTCATTTTCTATCTGAGCAGAAGATCCATAAAAGATTTCTTCAAAGACACTACTTCTTATGGCTAATAAAAACGTTCATAATTATGGCTAAAAAGAAAAAAAAAATTAAATAATTGAAGAAGTTTATTTTTTAATAAATTTAACCCTGTATTCTATACCATTACATAGGCTTTTTATCTGTGATTGCCATGTTGTCATCTGTAATATACAAAATAATTCACAATAAAAATAATTTAAATTATAATGATTTAAGAATAATATTTTCTAGTGGTCGCAATGGAAGAGTGATGTGTTTCCACCCTGAAGAATCGGCGTTTAATTTGACCTACATTAACCTTATCTTAACATTGATTAGCTTGTGAGATAAAGCGGCATAATTAATATGTAGAAATTAATCTATATATCATATGATTATTTATAAAGTTTGTAAGCCATAAAAATCTGAAATTACTAAATATATATATATTTATATATTATTAAAGAGATATTGTAAAGTGGAAGTTTAACAAGCGAGTTGATCGGAAGATGGTAAGAGGCTTGCGATTGACTAAAAAAAATTGTCGGGATCGACTGGTTGGACAGCCCTAATATAGAGAAATGTTTTAAGAGGAAAAATGGTTTTTTCTTTTTCTTCTTTTTTTGAAAAACAAAATTAAAAAATACAATAATGAAAAATAATAACAATAGTTATAACTAATGATAAAATTATAATAAAATTAACATAAGTAAGGTTTTAAGAAATTAAAATAAAACAAAAGAGACGCCCTAGTCAGCATACATTTAAGTCTTCTTTGTATTTATCTATACCCTTTTCAACGAAAGATGACCTGCCTTATATGGTAAAGATTATGGATTGCAATGGTCGAGTCATCCAATAGAATAGCCGGTTTCTGTTTCGTTCATCCAATAGCAGTTTATCTTTTATCATCACTGATAATTTGAAATGTTTACTATCTTTTAAAAATTGCGAAATTAATGCTTTATATTTCATGGTTATTAAATATTAAATTAAATCTCTAATCGCTTAAAATTAAATAAATACAGCGAATGACATCATCGTCCTTTAGTATTTAACAATAATGCCGGATAATACAGTTGTTTGTAAGCAGAAGAAACATTGTATAGTCAAACTAGAAATGCTATTTTAAATTTATATAAATACTTTAAAAGGCAGAAATCTTGCGAAATGACATCGTTTTTATCAGTAATGGCGGATAATGCAGTTGTTTGTAGGCGAGGAGAAACATTGTTCAGTCAAGCTAGAAATGCTATTTTAAATGTATATAATAAATTAAGAGGCAGAAATCTTGCGAAATGACATCTTCGACGAAACTTCATTCGATAGTGTTATTTCTGTATAGACAATTAAAAAATTGTAATCGAAGGAAACAAAACAGTAGGCGATGACCTGGAAATGGAAAAAAAGTAGTTTTAACTTTTAGCGCTAACCGTTTCAAACAATTAACAATTAACTGTGGAGTGTATCATTCACAATTGGAATGAATAACCCTTTTCTGTTTCGTTTATCCAATAGCAGTTTACTTTTTATCATCGCTAATAATTTGAAATGTTTGTTATCTTTTAAAAATTGCTAAATTAATACTATCTTTTAAAAATTGCGAAATTAATGCTTTATATTTCATGGTTATTAAATATTAAATTAAATCTCTAATCGCTTAAAATTAAATAAATACAGCGAATGACTTCATCGTCCTTTAGTATTTAACAATAATGCCGGATAATACAGTTGTTTGTAAGCAGAAGAAACATTGTATAGTCAAACTAGAAATGCTATTTTAAATTTATATAAATACTTTAAAAGGCAGAAATCTTGCGAAATGACATATTCAACGAAACTTCACTTGATATTGTTATTTCTGTATCGACAATTAAAAGAATTGTAATGCAAAAGAAGCAGCACAGCAAACGATGACCTGGAAAAGGAAAACGCACCAGTTAAATAGTCAACAGTTGGAAAAAAAGGCATTTTAGTTTTAATAAAGTAAAAATTAAAATAATTTATCTAAGTACTATATTTTTAAATCAAAAATCAAAACGAAAATGATGATAAATTCTCTATTGCGATCCGTTTTACATCGTATCGCTTATCGTTAACTCTAACTGAAAAGACTCGTCGATCATCGAATTTGGCCTTGAAAGTTCTTTCGTTGAAAAGGGTATACTTTTAGACTAATTAGCAAATTTTCTTGAAATTCGATATTAATGTTTTGCCATTAAAGGACACATCGATGTCGTAACCTTTAATCCTATAGAATCGTATTATTCTGCAGAATAGAATTTCTTTTTTTATTATAATTTTAGTTTATATTACTTCCAATAGATGACGCTAAATGTTAAAAGTTTAGAGTAATGTGTCACATGATTTATTAACGGAGGACTATCTATCTCAATATCTGTCATAATGATTTCACAGTTCCGATGTGACGCCATCATGACGTAACACTGAATGGCATTATAAAATAGGGATAATTTTTACGTCATGGTGATCTTGTCATCCCAACGATGTGACATCATTATGACTTTTTTTTTTTGTTAAAATTGTGTTAAAATTGGACAAACAAGTCAAATGGATTCCAAATTGATAAATAAATGAAAAATAAATCAGAAATGAAATACTGTATATGACATTTGCAAAGTGGAAAATTCTAACTTTCTCTGGAACTGTTATTTATTTATTTTTATTTTATAACAAAGAATGATCTGTTGATTAATGAAAGAATTTGAAAGCATTAAATATCTTTTATATACATACAAAGCAGTGAATATATTTAAATTACTAATTATTTAGTAAAATTTGTCTGAAACAGGTTAAAATGTCTGTTGCTTTGTACTCTATTTGATTTTTCAGATCTTTTGCTGCGAATACGCTCTTTATTAGATGAGAAAGAATATCACGAAACCGATCGATAGGGTATGATATTCAAATTAATTTATCTTTCTAATTGATATCTTTAATTTTCACATTTAAAAAATGTAATTAATACTTACGATTAAAAAAATAATAATTGACTTATAATATAGCTAATAATGTCTTAAAAATAACAATAAAAATTAATTAAAACTAAACAATAATAAAGTAACTCACTCTACAAGTCAATAATCACCATTATTTGAATATTATTACTTTTGAGCACAGCTTTATTTCTTTTCCAGAAAATATTCAACAATAACCAAAAATCAAAATATAAAATATTCAAAATAAAGTGTTATGAAATCTCTTAAAACAATCTTTTTAAATAATTAAATATTAAACATTAGTCAATTATAAAATTTATAAAATTAACAAAATTAAAAATGCCTACCTTTATAAAGTTTTTATTTTTAAGGATATATTAATGGAAATGTGCAAAACAAATCCTGTGTTGTCCGTATGGAAGAAACAGGATTATTGTGACGCTCGATGTGAATACACCTCGCCAACGATATCATGATTTAAAGCAGTTCCATGGAGATAATCGGTTTTTCTCACGTACGCAAGCTGTTTTACCTTTAATATCTTTGTTTCCAATAAACATTTTCAATTTTTTAACAATTTTTTTTATTTATAAATTGTCGGATTAATACGCTCCCACACGGATTAATACAATATTGAAAAAATGAAGTGGTCCATATGATATTTTTTCCTCCCAATAAGTAGCATTGTTTGGTAATATTCTAGGATATGCCACTGTAAATACTATTCTAGAATATTTTATTGTAGCATATTTTTATTCTTTTAGTTTATTATATAACAATATTTATCATATATACGTATTATATCTATAATATTATAATATTGTTATATTGCTTAAACGTTTATTTTGAATTTATTTTTTTATTATTGTTGGTAAAGCGTTATTAAATTTTAAATCAATTATTAATTTTAAACTCAAGAATTAATTACATTTTTTTCAAAAGTGAAAATTAAATATTCGAACTTAAAAGATAAATTAATTTTAATATGGCATACTATCGATCCACCGTGATCGATTATGATCGTCCGATCGATTTTTCGTGATATTCTCTCATCTCATCTGACAATTATAAAGAGATATTCCCAATGAAAGATGTAGAAAAAACCAAATAATATATTGTACTCTTATACTATTAGAATTAGTATAATTATATGTATTAATAAATAGTACTGTTTTAAAATATACTAATGTATACTTTTCACACTTTTTGCCATAAGAATGAAAATTTTAAAGTTCTCATAAAATTTGGAAAGGTTTTTTTTTTAATATTTCATATAATATACGTATAATTTGAATTTTTTTATGTCATAAAAAATGCGTAAATATAGATAAAGTTGCTTGACAATTATCAGATTAATAAATAAAATAATCTTTTAATTAGATGATAATCAAAATATCATTATAGAAATAAATTTAGGAAATAATTACAAATTATCTACTATTCAATCTCCCACAGTTATAATCGATTCACGGTGTCCTTTGGTGAATTTTGGAATAGCCCCACTACTTAATTCCTTGCCAGATAAAAAGCGTAATCAATATATCATTATAGAAATAAATTCAGGAAATAATTACAAATTATCTACTTTTCAATCTCCCACAGTTATAATCGATTCATGGTGTCCTTTGGTGAATTTTGGAATAGCCCCACTACTTAATTCCTTGCCAGATAAAAAGCGGTAAAATACTTAGAAAGAAAATTATTGAAAATGATTTCTAATTAACGTAACAATTTTGTATACCTCCTTTTATATTTTTAAAATTTATAAAAAAATAAAAAAATTAAAAATATCATTTAATCAAAAGCGGAATGCGAGATTTATCTAATATTGGTATTATTCACTCTTAAATTGGGAAGACTGGCAATATTAACATAGTTGCCTAGGAAATGCAATTTTCTACCCATCGATGATTCTTTCTTTGTTACTCATGGCAGGATGGGGAAGCAATTCTTTCCCGTGAATCAACACACTTTTTTATCAACAGATGACGCCACTTTCTATTCTGTAAACATACTAAGTGATAAGGTGAAGCATAGGCAGCCCATTCTTGCAGAGGAGATAGCTAGATTGTAGAGGACGAAGATCGACGGATCAGGTCCGGACTCCATGATATACATTTTTTAAAGGAATGGGACATGTGATTCAAACTGAAGTCCACGAGAATAGGAAGCTGAAGTGTTTCTATGCAGCCAATCCGGCAGACTGAATTAATTCGTTTGAAAGATTCATGGCCAGTTCCACCGACGACGTTTAACAAAAATTTTCTTTTAAAATATTGTTTAAGATTAAAACGCATTTCATCGACATCAGTTAAGCATAATCAACATTTTAAATCGGCGATTAAATTAACTTCGCAAAAATGGCAATTTAATAGCTAAACCCTCTGATTATACCCACAAAATAGCTGATAATATTAGTAATTTTAGCAGTAATGATGAGGCGGCCGGATGGCCGAGTAGTAATGAGTTGGCAGGCCACGTAGGAGGACCCAGGTTCGTTCCTGAAAAGGTTTTTCGGGATTCTGGACATGATCCGGCGATCTCCGTCGTACATTATCCGGCCTCCCTCCAAGGGTTGATGACACCTGTGATTAGGTTAGACTAGGTTAGTTATAATACACCGCCATATCATCATGGGATATTCTGTATCTAGCGGGGCCACTTATAGCGCCCATCACAGGCTTTCCAGCACCCATGATAGGGTCAACCGGATGGTTGAAGGATGGAGTTCAACGGACTGGGCCCGGACCCGTCCTGGAAAACTGGAGGTGTGGGACCCTGATTTGAACCAGATCCTCCAGGGTGGTAAGCCAAAGCTTTACTACTCGGCCATCTGGCCGACACCCATGATTAGAACTAGTTCTCTTCCTGATTGGAAAGGAGCGTAAAATTAAAAAATAATGATGATGGAAAAAACTTATTGTTTTTATATCTGGACACAAAAAAAATTCATTAAAATCACTTCGGATTTTGTTTCATCAATAACTCGTTTGACATTTTCATAAGTAGATCTAAATAACTGTGAAATATTTTATTTTTTCACACCCACCTGACTGTTGATAGATACTTTTAAATTAAGTGTTCCTAAACAGCGATGTTTTTTATTTTCGATGATATCCAAATATGTTCAACTAAATCTATCACTATTGATTTTTTTGACTTCACAGAAATTCTTTCGTCAGACCATTGGCACTCTCATATCGGCCGCCATTACTAACGCATGTTGTGCAACATGGGATAAATCGAAATTGACCAATAGTATTCCTCGAAACAAGCTAAACTGGAGACTTAATAACTTAAACTTGAACTCTGTTGATGATATAATTTCCTTTTAGACCAGCGTTTATACGTCATATCAAATTTAAACGTTATTGGTGGAACTGGCCATCAATCATTTAATCATTTGATTGAGTTTCGATTTATAATGTAATGATATATTCATTGATTCAATGATTTCGTACGGACTCAAAGCATAGAGATGAAATGATTCAAGGAAATCAAAAGAAGCGGAGATTTGAAAGTGATTTTTGAAATTAATCTGCCAATCAAACGTATCAAAGAATTTGGTAACTGAAGCTGATAATTCCTATTATTCCGCATTATCACAGTGTATTTATTACTCTGTAAAAATATTCTTTCGAACTTGTTAAAATTCTAAGAGACTTCTTTATCAATAAAAGGCCATCTTATATCTTATAATTATTCTAATTAAAAGTGAAAATGTAATTAAATATTTAAAATTAATGATTTTAGCTATTAAACTTATTAAGTTTAACAGTGTTGATTGGAAATGTTTAATAATGATTACTTTTAACGATCCTTAATTTCATTTTTCGAAAGGGAAAATTTTAAATTAAAAATGAACCGATTTTTCACTTTCATTATATAATATAGATTCCATATAACACGGGTTCCTATAGCATGGATTCCTATAATATAACAAAAAAATTGCGGCAATGTTCCTTTAAGCAAAAAAGATTACTTTTAACGATCCTTAATTTCATTTTTCGAAAGGGAGAATTTTAAATTAAAAATGAACCGATTTTTCACTTTCATTATATAATACAGATTCCATATAACACGGGTTCATATAGCATGGATTCCTATAATATAACAAAAAAATTGCGGCAATGTTCCTTTAAGCAAAAAGTATTGTCAAGCTATGAAAACGATAGTTATAGAGAAAATATAAGAAAGAAATTTTAAGAAAATTAAGTATGGAGTCAAGGGAAGACAAATTTGTTAGAAGGAGAACGGATTGCCAAGTTTTTTACTGAAGGTGATCGAGTATTCGGTTTGAATTATGATGCATAGCCCGGAAGTTTAAGGCTTAGTTCCCACCAAGCCGCTAAAAACGATAGGCGAAGCGAATTGACATCAAAATGTCAATTCGCTTCGCCTATCGTTTCGACATCAAAATGTCGTCATATCCGGAATGTGCTAGCTAATTCACGTCTTTTTCAAAGCTGAAAATTTTCAGCTTTTTCGCTGGCTAAAAGTATTCGCCACCAATCACACAGCTAATCCTCTGATGTCAAAGAGCAGCTCATTCAAAGATGGCTGGTTGGTCGGCCGGATTGGCCGGGTGGAAACGCTTCAGCTTTCCACTCTGGAGGACCCGGGTTCGAGTCTCGGGTCCCACCCCTCATTACCGTATTTTCTGAATCGCGAATTAGTTAGCTATTGTCGAAGAACGATCTGTCCTGTTTTTCCATATTGAAAAAATGAAGTGGTCCATATATTTTTTCCTCCCAATAAGTAGCATTGTTTGGTAATATTCTAGGATATGCCACTGTAAATACTATTCTAGAATAAGTTATTGTAGCATATTTTTATTCTTTTAGTT
>AYEL01067811.1:0-21906 GCA_000484575.1 Olivierus martensii
ATAATTTTAATGAATTAACTAGAAGATAAAATGAGAAACGCTCTCTTTTATTTAATTAGAGTTTTATATAAAAAATCAGTAAATCACGTCTTGATATAAAAATAAAATTTTATACTCCATGAGTTGCGAATTCAATAGCACTTTCTTGGAATACACAAAGCGTATTCCGAGAAATAAAACCAGATTATTTATTTAATTCATTAATTTTTATAGAGAATTTTCTATTCTCTTCGCAGTTTTATATTATTAGCATGTAATATCATAATGCGGGCAGGTTTCGATCGATAATAGATCACTTATCTCATCTATGAAAAAATCCATACTGTTCGAAATAGCAAACAACCTATTGCAAACTTCAAATATCCGATTACACTGTAAAAATCCACGGTAAGAAATATTTGTATAATCCTGGTATAAAAACGAACTGTTCTTATTGAAACTCCAATCTCCATCATAAGATTTTCTGAACTTTTCGGGTTTCTTTCGTACACATAAATATTCCTAACGCTTTCCGCCACTATAGAATTTTTATGTGCATTCTGACGGAATAAGAGATTGCAGCTGTTGTCATGTTAAGGAGATGCACATGGACAATAAAAAAGTAAGGATTGGTTCCATATGTAGAATAACGCTATCAAGTTTTATACGACCAATCAGTTTGCCATTGTAGCTTTTAAAACCTCGGTAGTCTACTTATACGATTTTATAAATTTAAACATATGCTTATTTATACGATTTTAGTGCACACGTAAATGTCATCTAAATAATTAAATTTCGAGCTAAGCTAACATAAACAGAATAATTTCCTCTTTATAAACATCTTGCGGTGATCAATACTGCTATTTTACCTTCTGCATTCAAATGGAAAGAGGTGATTACTGATGTAATCACTATTTACCATGGAAAAATTAAGACCAAATGAACTGGTTAGCTTATTAACGCTTATTTCTGATAGAAAAATATTTTTAATTAAAACACTCTGTTAGTTAAAATTTTTATGGTTACTTATATTAATACACTGCTAAATAAAAATAATTTTAATATGAGATATGCCATAATTTAACTAGTCATTTCAATATTTTATGCAAAATATTGTGCAGTTTTTTAAATTTTATTAAAATAATTTTTTCACTTTATTCGTCTATCTGAGTAATGACTTAAATGAAACTGCGTGATGCAAAATGGTGCAATTTTTAAAATAAATGACTGCGTAAATTTGATTATTTTTCTATTTTATTTTTTTTAACAGTGAAAGCGTGTGGCTAATTTGGCAAAATTATAAAGTATTTGCTAATTTATATCCATTGATTTACCTTCCACTTGCTATTACCAAAACAAGTAAAAGAGAAAAATCAATAAATGGAAAACATTGCATCTACTACTCCGCTTCAAAATTACTAGAAATTTTTATAGTTTATGATTAAACTTCACATAAATTTAATCAATTTAAAAATAGTGAAAAGTTAATCGAAGCAAATGCCAGGAAAATAAATAAATATTGATTTATATTCAGTATCTCTTATACCGAGATTTGATTTTTGTAAATTTAATAATTTTTATTTAAAAAAAGTAAATAGAAATTGAATAGGACATCTTTTATATGCTTTTTTTGTTAATGAATTATAACATTTTTTATATTTAACATACAAAATTTTCAATGAAAGAATTAAAATAAAAATATAATATAGTAATTGATAAAAAATAAACTTATATTGTTTTAAACGAAAATATTTTGCTAAAAATTAATAAAAGTAAAAAAAAATTCATTTTATCCACGAGATATTCCGCTAGAATTTTCCAATGTATACATAATTTTTTTTAATATTTTTATTTTACTGTTTATTGTAATAATCTTTATTAGAGTCTATTAAACAAATTTACGCTTTTTTTCTCTAAAAGAGTTTAAAAATAAAACATATTAAAATTTATTCTCTGTTTCATCAATAAAATATTTAGTTTCGATAAAAATTTTGAATTGAATTATAAATATTGTTTTCATAAACTGATACTAAATAAATAAATCAAACTATTCATAATTTTTTATTTTTGAAGATTTCTTCATTTCTCAAATTACTAGTTGTAATTATTTCAAATCGATAATATGCAAATAATTCCGATTTTAATATTTCTTTAAAAAAACGTTAACACCTCATTCCTTTATTAGTATTTTATGTTTTTCAAGTAGTAATATGCGCGTCTGAATTCTTTCGAAACAAAATTCTGCTCTAAAAAATGTAACTTTTAACTCGCAATCATTTTCTCTAAAGTTGACTGAAAGTAATTTAAAAGCTCTGAAATATTTCTAAACAATTTCTGAAGTACAAAATTAGCTCCCCGAGGAACACTTATCTTCATTAAGTTCTTAGATAGATGCTAAGATAAAAGAATGAGCAATTCCACTTTATTGAGACGCAGTTTGATTGCTAAGCTTATCCATCAAATTATTTTTTTGGTGCAATATCTGGATAGGCTATATATATTGCTTGTCTTGAAAGGAGGAATGGTCACGAAATGATACTATATAAATAACAAAAATGACTGAATAAAATGACGTTTTAAAAAGTTATAGGCAACTAGCAAAATTACTAAGTGATACTAAAGAATCTTGCTTTCATTTATCTTATTTTTGCTAACTCATTTGCTTTCCTCCCGAGGCTAATCGTATATCAAAAAAGAACAAGAAGATTTGTAACACAAATGACAAAAAAAAAAAAAAAAAAAAATGGCTTGTGTCAACACATTCGACGTGGAAATAATTTTTGACGTCTTCTTCTTGGACTAATTTCATTGGATAATTGGTATCGCATTCGCTTTTCGCATTTTTTTGCTTTTCCCAAGTTCTCTGCGCATCGCCAGTCATGACGTCAATTCGCTTCGCCTATCGCTTTTCGCAGCTTGGTGGGAACTAAGCCTAATTCTACAGTGAGAGTTAACTGATTATTTTTGTTGTTCGAAGCTGAAAACAAAATATTTAAACGCATTGAATGTGTAACTGATTTAATCCCCAGTCATTTTTCGTCTTATATCAGTATTCCACTTGATAGACAATCACAATTAGATACGAAGTAAATAAATTTTCCTTTACGCAAATTAATTTTTTACAGTACTATCATTTTATATTTAAAAATCAATTGTTCATTATTAATATAAAATGTGAAAGGAGTTTAATAATGCATTGCATTATTTGATTTAATGTTGCACGAGTTATAAATAATATGAATATTTGTAAAATTGGTAATGAAATATTCAAGATTACTCTATGTTTATTTATTTTCATATATTCTATAATTTCTATTTCGAAATAAAAAATAAAAAATGAAAATTAACTATTTAATTAATACAGTAGATTATTAATATTTTTAATATAAAATTTGCTAAATAGCAAAAAATGTAAGTAAAACATATTTGTTGGAAACATTACAAAAATGAAAACAAATAGTAAAATTATGATATGTGCAAACGAATACTGTTGGAATAATTAATCTAAAATCAATAAGTTAAAAAAAAATTGTCATTAATTTCCAGAATATCATACTCCATTTTATTAAAATAAACAATAACTGTTAAAAATGAAAAGTGAGTGTTAAAAAAGAAAAACTGAGAGAATTAATTTTTCCAAAATTATTTAAGCGTTTCATTCAGAAATTAAATAAAATTTTAATAAAAAATTTAGAATAATATATTTCAATAACATTGTGTTCATGTATACAGAGCCTATACATAATACGTTCAAGGAAAGATATGTGTTGCTATTATCTTTAACTCGTTTGAATTATTATTAAAGAAAATTGTTATAATTTTATCAAAAATCTTTCGGAAATCTCTGATAAAAAATTAAGGATGTACATTAAAATGAAACCAAAGCATTCTCTATATACAGAAATTATATAAAAAAGATATGAAACAAAATGTGTATAAACAGGGAACCAGTTATTCTTAGAATAACAAAAATTAAAATAAAATTAGTGATATTTGCATGTATAATTGTAATATTAAAGTGATAATAAATTACTCAATAGTAAGAATTCTACGTGGTCTAGATGAAATGTTTACAAATAATGAAATTTAGTAATTTCTGATATCTTTCAGAGCCATCCGAATGGCCGCACGGTAAAACAATCGCTTTCCACATTGAAACATTCTGATTTAATTCCGGGTTCAACATGTGGAATTCAAGATTACGGATGTGACCTGACAGCGACATGTGGCGTTTCTCATGGATAAGGATGGGTAAACGTTGGCTAGCCCAACACAAAAATGACTCGAGTCAACTACGGTTTGTTTAACCAAAAAATAAATTTATTAAAACTGATGGTAATCATCCACCAGTGAAGGAGAGTTCTTTACAATAATTTTGTTAACGTATAGAAGTTCCCTTTGGGAGGATAAATACCTTTAATATAAACAAATGTTCCTTTTATTCTTATTCTACGTTTGCAAGGTTCTTCGCTCTATTTTTAATTTGTCTTTTTCTTTTTAAAGCTAGGAATGTTTCTTCTTCTTTCTTCTATTCAACACTATTACTATTTTTTTTTTTTTTCATTTTGGCACGATATTTCCTTCTCTCACTGATCAAAAAACCGACTGAGTTTACTGTGTTCTCTCTCTAAACATCATAGTTCTTCTGATTTCGTATTTTTATGATTTCGTAATACGTTTCCGTATTTTCTGAATCGCGAATTAGTTAGCTATTGTCGAAGAACGATCTGTCCTGTTTTTCTGTCTATTCTATCTTCTTTTTATTTAGTGAAAGGACAAAAGTCTCCATGTGGGCACTTCAGACCGATTCTCATACACACATTCAGTTTTCTTTAGAGTCCGAACCTGGCGTTGAACCGCATCCTTCAATATTTCTATTAACCCTATGATGGATGTTTTCTAAGTGATGATAGACTCTAAAAAAGACCATCACAAAAAAATATCCCATGCGCGATTAGGCGATTTAACTAAAAATCTATAAAATTTTAAATCTCTACAGATTCTTAATTAATATTAAGTCAAGAATTCATAGTTTTTGAGAAATTTAATAAAATATATAATTTGTGTTAAATTTATTTCTAATTTATTATAATTTATTTGAATTATAATTTATTATTCCATTATACAAAAATTCACATAATGAATTATTTATTTATTTATTTATTTATTATTAAAGGTAAATAAAACAAAAAGTTTACACTACCTGGTTAACAAAGGTATAACCCCAACTGTTAGATTGGGTATTTTCATTTACAATTTTTACAAATACATTAAAAGGATTAGTTAGACAATCAATTAAAGTAGTAAAAAACTTAGTATAAAACAGACGATATAGGAACATTCTTAGGATTTTTACAGTTTTTATTAGGGGTATATAAAAGACAATATCAGATCGTGTGACACGATTCGGTGGATTAAAATTGGTCATTAGTGAACCAAGTTGAAAGTTATAATAATTGCATAGATATTTAGCACCAAAGAAAACAACGCGATTATGAATAGTATGAACTTTAAAGTAGCTGCATAACCAGAAGTAGTCAGGGGTGTCTAGGTTGTTTGTAATTATTGCATATAATTTTTTTTAGTATCTTGTAGTGTTGGGATAATAACATTTCCATATAGGTATTAGCAGAAACTGACCAAACTATGAGACCGTAATCGATTACTGATTGGATAAAAGTAAGCAGTATAATATGTAAATTATCTATAAATCGATTTAAAGTCTCGATAATTTATTTTTCTTATTTTGAAATAGGATTACAGAAATAGAAATATTTTAAAATTTTAAAGTTTTATTAATCATTTACTTTAGAAAGAAATAATAGATACACGTGTTATTTTTTCAATTTGTAAGACAATAGAATTCCATTAGTTGAATTTTCTATCTGTACCACACCAGTAAGGTAAAGGAAGCTCTCCAACTTTAGCTATTTTCATTGATATGGCAATTACTTCATTTTCTGAAAATACTGTCAACAAATCTGGCAGTTTATAAAATTCTTCCAGACTCATGGAAGGGAATCTAATGCAAGGAAGAAAAAGATCCATCAGAGATCTAAGAGGATTAACACTTTCAGTGTTGTACCAACTATCTGGTAATTTTTCGTTTTGGTCTATATCCATAATTTTCATTGATGACTCTTCTCTGCTTTCAATCATTCGATTCTTGGCCCATCTCAATATTGCATTATAAAATTCTTCCAGACTCATGGAAGGGAATCTAATGCAAGGAAGAAAAGGATATATCAGAGATCTAAGTGGATTAACACTTTGAGTGTGGTTCCCATCATCCGATAATTTTTCGTCTTTATCCATATCCATAATTTTCATTGATAACTCTTCTCTTTCAGTCATTCGATTCTTGGCCCATCTCAAAATTGCTTTATATAGATCCGATTCACTGGTGATAGTTAACTTATTTTGTTGAATTAGATACTTTATTGTTTCTTCGGAAAGCTCGACAAAAGATGGCGATTCCATCACAGTTTTACTGTCTTGAGAGATAATACGTTCGCATGCATTTATCAACAGTTCGTCTTCGAAAAGTCGAGCCACTTCAATAACTTCGCAAACATTATTCCCATTCAGTTTCGGTTGGATTTTCTCTCGACATAATTTCATTAAAGGCTCGATATGATATTTGTGAGCCGCATAGAAAGTAGATATTAAATCCTCTGCAGATTTTATCTGTAGTTTGTCTGTATAAATATATCTAAACGGTACGAGGAAAAAAAAATATATATATTAATTTAATAAAAATATTAATCAGAAAAACTGAATTACACTCAGCCCTCGATTTACACAATAAATACGTTCCTGGAAAAATCGTGCAAACCGAAACCGTGTAAAACGAGACGCAGAATTCATACAAAATAGAAGGATATGATCAATTAAACTGTAAATCGATCTAAAGAAGATAATGAAAAGTCGAGGGTATGTTGTTTATAACCGTGTAAAATGAGATAAGGATTAAAGGAAAAAAAGGAAAATTGGTTCATTAATTTTTAGAGACAATTTAATGCTTATATTTTTTCAATTTATTTTTGAAATGAAAAGGTAAACATTAATTAACGTCGAATACGGTATAAAAAAATTAACAATATTTCTTACAAATAAAAACAATAAAAGCATTCCAACTTAAATAGGCAAGCTGCAAGTGTGAGTTGATCTTAGTTGAACTGCGGAACAGAAAAAATTAATAGTGAGCGATAAATTGTGAAAGCGAAAGTGGACTAAGAATGCGAGTTATTCTGAATAAAAGACACAGATTAGTGTTGTATGAGATAATTAAGAGAGCGATAAATTGTGAAAGCGAAAGTGGACTAAGAACTGTGAATTATTAGAAATAAAAACATAAATTAGCGTTGTATGAGATAATTATCGGATTTTGTATTGAATTTAATTATAGTGAAACTAGATTTTTTTGTTTTGTCTGAATATATTGGACTAAACGAAATATAGCTGTACTCACTCTTTATTAATCTATACGAACTCGTAAACCCACAAAACGTGACAATATGATATTCCTTTAATTTATAAATGGCATAATGCAAAACAATCAAAATAAAACCCAAAAAAATTTTTTTGTTTTCATTTAAAAACCGTGTACAAGTGAAACCGTGTAAATTAAGTGCCGTGCAAATCGAGAGCTAGGTTTATATAATTTTTATTTAATTATTATTTAAATTAGCTTTTTCTAACTGAATTATATAATATATAGGCATACCCCTGTGTAATGTCATCTTAGGTTCCAGACTGATGCCACAATTTGAAAATGTCCATAAATGCAAATGCTGTTTTTTTTTTTACTAATTATGTTGTACATAATAGTGCATTGCAATTATGTATGAACATAACTAATTATAAATGGAGCATTTATAACTAACTTATTTTTAAAAAAGTAAGATTTTTTAAAAAAGTGTTGTTGAAGAGCTATAACTTCAAATTAAACATCGAAACTTTTGAGAACGTTATCAATTCAAAATGTGCGTAAATCCAAAGCGCATAAGTCAGGAGCCAAAACTCGGAGTATGACTGCAATTATATTTGAATCTGTAGTACATTTTAAGTGATAATTAATTTCTCTGTATAATTATTGCGTTATCAATTCACATAAAAATTTTATGATTTACTTCAGCATGATTTCAAAGATGTAGGGTCTTATATCCATTATTTTTATTTTTCTCTCTTTTTCTTTCATGGGTCCATAAAACATGGCATAGAAGACGTCGCTACGCATAGCAAGTATCAATTTATGGGCTTTACTTATGAAGGATGGATATTTTGGAAATGTAAACGTAACATCAGTACAATCACCAAATTCTAGCACATGCTTCAGAGAATCTCCGATGTTGTTCATTTGCGATTGCCAACAAGTCATTTCCATTGTGAAACTGAAAAAAGAATACATAAGAAAATAAATCATTATGTCAATTTTTTATCGTATATTCTCTATTCACAGACGGGCAACAAAAATGTAATATATCTTACAAAGGAGAGGGCGCAGTCTGGGAAATGAACTTTGGAATCAAACTTTGTGTGGTGGTAGTTTACCCTTCATGTGTTACTATGATAAATTATTAACGCGCACTATTCAGCCAATTCCGAAAAAAAATGGATTCAAAGTTTTCATAGCTGTTATATATAATAAAAAATGTGCAAACATGTCAGAACGCCGAGTAGCCGAGTCGGTAGCGCGATGTCCGTCGGTGCTGACTTCCGGTATGGGCCGCGGGTTCGGTGTGCGATTATTTTTTTTTTTTTCGTTACAATTATTATTTTATACATTTTATTTAAAAAAATATTTACATAAAGAAATATTTTATCTCACAATTTTATCTCACTTGCTGACATTTTCACTTGAAAACGTTTTTGTAAACTGATTTATATTGGCGACACGAAACACATTCTACCCTCTTCAAAAGCCAGGGATAAACTTACAGTGATACTAGAAAACACACTTTTTGATGACTTTATGAGTTTCACATGATAGTGTCAGTAAGTAATCGGCAACTGGAACGTTTGCGTCAATCTTACCAGTAAAAATATGCACGTATATGTGAAATGTTGTAGATAATTAAAAACACAGATAAAAAATTTTTCCGGGAAAAAACTTAAGGTTTAAAGACCTCTCGAATAACAAATTAATGAAAAATTATGAGATAAAATATTTCTTCATGTAAATATTTTTTAAATAAAATGTATAAAATAATAATTGTAAAAAAAAAAAAAAAATAATCGCACACCGAACCCGCGGCCCATACCGGAAGTCAGCACCGACGGACATCGCGCTACCGACTCGGCTACTCGGCATTCTGACATGTTTGCACATTTTTTATTATATATAACAGCTATGAAAACTTTGAATCCATTTTTTTCGGAATTGGCTGAATAGTGCGCGCTAATATTTTATCATATTAACACATGAAGGGTAAACTACCACCACACAAAGTTTGATTCCAAAGTTCACTTCCCAGACCGTGCCCTCTCCTTGTTAGTAGATAATACATGAATATTAAATCATATATTATTAGATATTATTTTATCAAGTTTTTATTCGCTTCATGTGATAAATGTTCTAAAATTCAAAGTGATTTGTCTTATCCTGAAAAAAATATCACAGATCACATGCTACTTGTGTCGCGTCGTGTGCAAGTAGATAGCATACAAACCTATATTTTTGTATTTGTACACTATATAAAATTCATATATATGTTATGGGAAAAGTGATTAATTGGTGATTTTGCATAATCACCAATCATCTTGGTATGTTTCATAAATTTCACTAAATTCCTCACTTTTACTGGCGATTATGTATAATTCCCAAATGAATTTCGTAAGTTTGAATATCGCTTAATATTACTTTATAGCGATTTTTGCATAATTTACAAAATGTGGTTCATAAACTTGATAAATATAAATATCGCTTAATATATTACTTTATAGCGATTTTTGCATAATTTACAAAATGTGGTTCATAAACTTGATAAATATCATGAAATTTCCCTTTTGACGTTTTAATTAATAATTTAATTATAGAATTACTGCTATTTCATTTTATAACAGCCCCTTAGCACTATTCTCGGTTATCTCTAGCCGTCTTTATCATTTTTACCGATAAGCTCTTTCAATACGCTTTCAACGTCGTCTTCCACGATTCATAGCCAAATCGCATCTCTCTTCAAAAGAGATGTTTTCTAGAATCTTCTTGAGGATATCTGGATGTACGTTGCTTTCAACGTCGTCTTCCACGATTCCTCGCCAAATCCGCATCTCTCTTCAAAAGAGATGTTTTCTAGAATCTTCTTGAGGATATCTGGATGTACGCTTCTACGTTTAGGGACAAATCAATGGCTTTGGTATGAATTTTGTGATAGCAGACATCACATAGAGAATTATCTTTACTTGGTATTTATACATCATGCTTAGTTCATTTGCTTTTAAGTCATATTTCATCATTTTTTTATTTTTAACTTTTGTTAATAAATCTCGATTTGTGATTCGGATCTCAATAAACCATATAACCTTTCTTTTTTTTGCCATATACAAAAATGTCGAGCCTATCATATTCAAGTTTTAAACATGTCTTTATCTGGATGTCAACTTTGATTTTCGCCCCTTCATTTGCGATTATTTCTTGATGCGACATGAGATCTTATTTCCAATGACCACTTAAAGCCGAACTTATTACATAAATGAAGATGAATGCTGCCAACTACTTCATTTCTCGACGAGAATGCATTATTAATCAAATTTACCATCCTAGACTGGCGATTAAGCTTAATGTCAGGTAAATTAAATTAAATATGGCTTATTATATTTACCACTATGAACTGATGAGTATGCATAATCACCAGTAAATATGATTAATTCGCAATATACGAAATAAATTTATCACATTTACCGAAATCGTTGGTGATTATTCATAATCACCAGGTTAATCACTTTTACATAACATATATATTGTTAGAGCTCTTTCTTACTTACTAAAACAAGAACAGTTTAATCTCTTGGGATAATCCTAATTTATGTTCAATATAGACAGCGGTTATTAATCGGGTTTTTCTCGGAACACTGATGTTCCACGAACGTGTTACAAGTGTTTCGCGAAATTACGAAAGTAAGGCCTACTTGAATGATCTTAGCGTACAGCGCAGTACGCATTTTATAATGTAGACAAGATTGAACATTCATTTTCGAATAAATTATTACGCAGCTTAACTACAAAAGCACAATATTTTGCTACAGATTTTAGACATCATATTTGTGTGAGCTAGGCTTTTTAACATTAATGAACGTAGAAACTAAAAAACGCGAAAGATTTAGGAATATTGATGAATACATGAGGGTAGCTTTATTACATATTAAACTTGACATGGCTAAAGTCTGCAAAAGACAGTTAATTCAGGCGTTGCTTTAAACTTGATTTAGAAATGTTCCGTTTTCTGAAACACTTATAATTCTCTGTATGTGTTTTTTAATTAATGTTTTTTACTCCTATTTAATGTGCAATGAATAATTTTTAATAAAATATATGTTCATGCATATTTTTGTTTTGTTTTATGATCTTAGTAATATAGTGTTCCGGACAATGAGGTTGCTGATAGGCTTGCCAGGAAAGGGGCTTCTCGCCTTTTTTTTTTTTGACCTGAGCCTGTCCACATTGATTCGGATGTCTTTTGGGCGGGTTGTCAGGGATTGGCTGGCGGCCCAGCATTACGCTTTCTGGAATTGTATCTCTGGTATTAGGCAGGTGAAGGCTCTCATTTTGGGTTGCTCTGTTCAGCGAACTAAAGAGTTGCTTTCTCTGAATAAATTTAAAAGTAGGATTGTTACAGGGCTTCTTACAGGGCACTGTCATCTTAGAAGACATCTTCAATTGATTGGGCTTGTTGATAGCCCTATGTGTAGAAGATGTCAGTATGAGAAGGAAACTCCTCTTCACATTTTGTGTGAATGTGTGGCTCTTTCGTGGCTTAGGCGAGATCTCTTGGGGATGCTACTGTCCCATTGAGGAAAATACTGTCGTTTGTTCTTAAGACAGGTTTTCTTCTGGGATGATTTGATTGGGGGTGCACAATAGACCACTGTTGGTCGCGGTGCTTGAGCTAGGTAGGCTCTTCCCTATTCTACTAATATAGTGTTCCGCAAATTTTCTTTACAATCATCAAATGAGTTCTATGACTTCGGAAGATTAAGAATCACTGATATCAAGGAATATGTATTAAAATCTATACTCAATGAAAGGCTAAATTTTAATAAATTATTGTCATTTGCTAAGTTAAACAAATAGACATTTTAGGAGTTGATATATTTTCAATATGTCTTACCAAAGTCAACAATTTAATGTATGTAAGGTAATATCTAAGTTTTGTCTCAACATAAATTATGCTCTCTTTTTTATTGATCTTTATCAGAAAACCTCAAAGTAATTTATGTGAGGATCACATTTATAATACAGTACAATATTTAAATCTATTATAGAGTTGACAATGTTATACAATATATTCCTTTCTGTATGACTTGCGATGTGAAAATATATACAGTATAGTGAATCGGGGCAAGATAATAATCTGGGGGAATGACTTATTTTTTCTCTAGTTCGTTAGTATTTAAACAGATGGCGATATAAAGTGGTTTATTATAACTTCCTATAAACCCGCCAAAATTTAGAAGATGGCTATTATCAGATTATCAATTACTTGCATTGGAAATCGAAAAATTTCCAGTGAGTGTTGGAATTTTCATCAAAAATTATACAATCACTTTTTGAAATATTATTATTAATAGTAATAATATCAGCAGAGTAAAAATTAATATTCAATGTGTAGTAGATACTTTAAAGAATTCTTTGCTTTCCATTAGACATTTTAAATCTCGTGATTAAAAGTTGCATCTCACTCTGATCGACAGGAAAGATGACAATTTTTGCTTCAGATTTAGATGCCGAAATTAAATTTTTGTACAGTACTTATAATTTGTTTTCATAAATTAAATGATAAGAACATATATTAGGATCCAAGCGGAGGTCTTTGGTTCAAAGAAAGTTTAAAACTTGAAGCCTAACGTATAAATAGAGAAGGTATGAATTGCTTCAATGCTTCACAGATATGTGGTAGGCCAATACCTATCTTACAGGATGCTAAAAAAGGAAATTATAGAAAAATGACGATGAAAAATATGGAAATTATTATACAATAAATAATTCATTATATATTTAATTCTAATTCTATATGAAGGACTTAGAAAAAACTGCTAAATCCATTTTCTTAAGTTGTTGGGATATCTTATTTTATATGAAGAAATGGACAACTTCTACAATTTTCTTAATTAAAAGAGATTGCTCTATATTATCTCTTCACTTTCTTCAGCCACACTAAAGGCACCAAAGAGTCGAATGTGGCTCACCAGTCTCAACTTGGCCATTGTGGGTATATACGATATGTAAATATCTGATTTTACTTAATTTTTCTAATTTTATAGAATTTAATAATTTATTCTATTAAAATATACATAGTATAGTGAACAAGAAGTTTATTGGATGAATGAAGAGTTTATTTTTGCTATTTATTAAAGTTGAATATCATCAAAAGTGTAGTAGCATCTTACTCCGAATATTCGGATAAGATGACTAATTATAATTATTTTTTTAAATTATAAATTATGAACCGATTGTTATTTCGAAGTTTTTTTATTCAATCATATATGCACAACTCTTGTAAGTTTGAATACAAAATATATGAAATTAAAATATTCAAATTTAACATGAATTTTAGGGTCAAAAAGAAAAAGTTGATCAACTCTTGATTCACTCTATATTTGTTTTTATTTTCATTACAAAATATTATATATTTCTTCAAAATTAATCATTTATATTTCCAATCGAAAATATTTTAATTTTCAATTGAAAACATGGAAATTTCATAAATATTGTATCTACACTATCTTATCATTAATGAATATATATATTAAAAGCATTCAGGTACAAAATGTGGATAATGACAAATATTTTTAATAATATAATATCCCTGGTCTTTCAATACACTATCTTATCATTAATGAATATAAATATTAAAATCATTCAGGTACAAAATGTGGATAATGACAAATATTTTTAATAATATAATATCCCTGGTCTCAGTTTGATATAAAAGTAAAATAAATACTGTATATAAATACGGTGCAATTTAATGTTAGCTCTGCATAATTTACTCCTTAGTATTCGTTGAATATCAAGAATTGTTTCGTTAGTTTATAGCCGACTTTTATCTAAATTAAATACCATATTACAAGAAGATTTGAAATCAATAGTGACATTTATTTTTAAGTAAAATTAATTTTACTTACCAAAACAATTACTGTATTACTCAGTAATCATCAGGTTAACTGAATAACAATGTTTTAACGAGCTGGATATAACCGGAGAATTAATAAGATAAAACATCAAATACAGTATATATACTCTATATATCTAAAGATATCTTATCTTATAAAAAAAATAAAACCTATTAGTTTTGTTTTCCATTTTTATCGTACTTTTCGAAGAATGTACGATATCATGTTGCTATCTATGATTTTCAAAGTGTTGAATTAATTATTAAATTTTCACAAAATTCTTTTAAGCATGTTTTGTTTAATTATTAAAAGTTATCTCCGTGCCACATTTTTAATTCTACAGATAACATTTAAAAATAAAATATTCAAACTTATATGATATTCTCAATCTATTTCGAATTGAGGCATTTTTATGAAATTTAGCTATGGTAGTTATGATAGTTAAGCTGCCATAATCACACTTGCAATATTCTATACCTGGCGGCGGCCACTTTTAGAGCCCGTCACAAGCTGATCAATACCTATGGTATTGTTAGCTAGAAGTTTGAAGGATAGTTTCAACGGGCCGAGTTCGGGTCCGTCTTGAAAAACTGGAGATATGAAACCAAAACATCCAAGATAATAAACGAATTCTTTATCACGCGACCATCTAGTCGACATGAAATTAGGAAAGATTTAACATTTTTTGTACAAAATTTAATAAAATTAATGATGTCGTCAAATTGATCTTGATGACATGATGAAATTTTAACAATTTAAAAATGGTGGAAATTCAAATATTTCAGATTTTCCTTTAATGGAGGTGATCTGATTTAAAAGTAAACCTGGTCTTAAACTATCAAATAGCGTAACTTTATAATACTCTATTTGATATGCACAATTAATATTACATACATATACAGGGTGAAGAAAAACTTCGTCGTAAAATCATGCTTGCAGAGTCGGATAGCAAATGATCTGACTCCACATTTAAAAAAAAAAATCCGACTCCGACTCCCTAAAATTTGTAAGGTCCGGATCCGACTCTGCATAGTTAAAGTTAATATTGTAAATGTATGTAGAGTGTAGAGATATTCTAATGGAATTTTTGCTGGGATAATTTAACATGAAATTTTTTCAGGAAAGAAAACAGTTATTCAATAACAAAAGTAAATAGAAAATATTTTTATGTAAATTATCAAAATTTACTACTACACTTTAACTTGATATTTTCAGAAGTACGTCATTCTAACGATAATGTCATACATCGACATCAGTCTCGCTTCAGACGATCGCTTCAGATCAGATCGCTTCCGGTAAAGTAAAATTTTACTTTATCCGAAGCGATCGAACGCGTCCTGTCGCCAACTCCAACCTGCATTGTTAGGTGACGCTGCGCTGCCTGATTCGCCGCGACGCAGAAATTCTCGACAATAATCCATGAATCTTATGTAGGCGCGTTGCGGTGGATCATTTCGAGTTAAAGTTAAAACTTTACCTTTTAAACTGATATGATTGATTGACTGGCGTTTTTCTATTATAATATTTTATTTTATATGTGTATATATATATAGACTATATATAAAGTTTCAATAAAATATTTAGTTTGGCAAATGGCATTAATATATCAGTAACTAAAAATCAAAGATCACGTAATTTATCGGTTTCAAATTTTTATCGAATTTTAAATGCTAAAGTCTGGATAGGCTTATACACGGGTTTCGCATTTTTACCAATTTTCAAACTAAGAAGTCGGGGAGTCAGCTTATATTCAAGTATATACGATAATTTAGTAAATTTAAATTTAATTCTAATTTATCTTTTATATATGTATATATTTACCCTCCGGCAGAGTGAATCTTATGTAGGCGCTTTGCGGTGGATCATTTCGAGTTAAAGTTAAAACTTTACCTTTTAAATTGATATGATTGATTGACTGGCGTTTTTCTATTATAATATTTTATTTTATATGTGTATATATATAGACTATATATAAAGTTTCAATAAAATATTTAGTTTGGCAAATGGCATTAATATATCAGTAACTAAAAATCAAAGATCACGTAATTTATCGGTTTCAAATTTTTATAGAATTTTAAATGCTAAAGTCTGGATAGGCTTATACACGGGTTTCGCATTTTTACCAATTTTCAAACTAAGAAGTCGGGGAGTCAGCTTATATTCAAGTATATACGGTAATTTAGTAAATTTAAATTTAATTCTAATTTATCTTTTATATATGTATATATTTACCCTCCGGCAGAGTAAGTGGAGCATTCGTTTGGTCAACTGGAGTTGAGTATCAAACGGAAAATCCACATCATTGGCTGAAATGAGCCGACACACTGCACTTAAAAATTTAAAATGAACTCTTATCAAAACTAAATTAACATGTTACGTTGGCATTAGAGCAGATACCTTAGGCTACCTTCAATAATCCTCTTGCATTGTCTGCTTTTATTTCTTATAACTTGATGTGTAAGAGTGCTAGCGGCTAGACCTATGAGTTAGGCTATATTTTAATCATTAATCAGAATCCTATGCCTAAGTTAAATTAAATTAAATATTGTGTTTGTAGCTCGAATGTGATGGGAACTTGTTCGATCTCCTGCTGAAAAGCTGCATACAAAATTTTCTTGAAAACTATTCATTCGACGTTCATTTTAAATCGACAAACTATACGTATTTTCTCAAACAAAAGCAATTATATATTCAAGTTTAATATATTCACGTATCGTATGATATTATAATGACGTAACAATAAATAGTATCCCAAAGGCGTAACAACACTGTTCTGGTAAAAAGCGATTGTCCAGTACAACAATAGTTTCCAGTGATTCCAAATGCTAGATATTAGGAAGAATAATTATCAATATAATAATAACATTTCAATAAACTCATCAGTAATGAGAAAACAATTTTAATTCGATTAAAGATTGCCAGCCGATTATAAACTGCTAGAAATAGCAAGGGGATTACTGATCAAGAGTGAACATATTTTGACAACGAAACATTGATTAAATTTTGAAAACGGTTTCTTTTGAGATTTGGGTGTTGCTAGAAGGTATGTTTGTAATGTTAGTTCATTGGTTTATTTCAAAATAGAAATATATACTTTTACAATATGAGTTGACAGGCGAGCAGAGCTGATGTAACAGAGTGTAGACTATATAGTATGTACTGTATATAGTTAGAATATTAATGTCCGACATCCCCGGCGCTTTTATCATTCCTGAGATTTGAGATTTAGAAAAGTATATTTCTCGGGATTTTTCTATTTTTACCTCTGGATCTTGTATTTTGTTTATATTTAAAAGGATATATTTTTATTTTTTATAGTGCATTAATAAAAAGAAGAATAAGATTTCACATATTAGCCACCAAATTATTATATTATTAATATTCCTTATAATATACATTTGCATTGAAAAATCCGAAAATATTCCAATTCAATAAAAAAATAATTTATTACTTAAGAATAATATGATGGGCAATTACAGTAGATATTCTTAAAATTTATCGATTTTAGCCAATTTTTCTATTATACAATATAGAAGAAATTATTAACTTTTGAATATTAAATACCTATATTAACTATTAATTTTATATAACTTCATTAGTAGATTTTTTATTGAAAATCTATTGATAAGGTTTGTACGAGGTTCGAGACTCGTAGACACATACTTCGAACCAACAATCCATTTATGCAAGTTGGGTGCTTTTCTATGTATTTTCATTACAATCCCAGAATGCTTTGCCTCCTGGACAATCTTGATCCAGGACAGTTTTTTATTTGTGGGGTCATAGGAAGTAACTTTCTAAAGTTTGATACCAAAATGGCTTAAAAGCTAGTGAAAGATGCTCGCTTTTGTCAAATGTTTAACATATCAGTATGAAATTATCAGAATATGTTTGAAATATATGCAAATAGATTTTTGCATATCTCGATTTAATCAATTTCGGTATATTTCGAAGTTTTATAAGTTTATTATTGTGGAAATGTTTTATACTTTTTTAAAGAATTCTTCGACTCCTTTATACTTTTAATAAGATCGATTTAACGAGGATATTTTTTATGTCAACAGATGACGCGACACTCCATTCGTGTAGAATACTATATGACGGGGAGAAAAAAGCTCTTCCACAGGCTGCCCACCCCTGCGGAGGGGTCAGCCGGATTGTGAAGGACGGGGATCGACGGACCGAGCCCGGACCCAATTATAAATATTTTCAAGGGGTAGGACCCGAGAATAGAACCCGGGTCTTCTAGAATGGAAAGCTGAAACGTTTCCATGAGGCCAAGCCGGCTGTAACGAAGATATTATGAAACTACATTAAGTTCTAAATTCTAATATAATTTGTCATTACCAATCGATAAAAATATGACGATAATTAGAAAATCCTTGAAATTATATTTTAAATTAATTATATTAATACTTATTAGCGCATGGAGATGAGAAATGCAATATAGTGCAATTCTAGATTAATACCCAATACAAATTCCACGGTTGTTCAATTATTCTAATTTTCAAATCGATTAAATTTGATTCTATTATTATTTTACTTAGTCAAAATGAAAATATTTTCAAATAGCAAGAATATAAAACATTTAGCGGGAAGCACAATACCGAAATCACAATACCGTATTCAGATCAAAGTTTAGTTGAAATGGTTTCTAAAATAAATCACACAATTTCGCAAATTGGGTATTTATCATTCAAAATTGAATAATATTTCTATATTCGATATTAATTCGTTTTCATTTACAGTACTGTATACAGCATTATTATATCCATTTTTTTTGCGACCGATGACGACAGTTTCCGCTCAGTATTAAAATATTAAATTTTAAGTGGCGATGCGAAACAAGTACTTCCACAGGCTGCCCATCTATGCGGAGTGATCTGCCGAATTTGTAGAAGACGGGGATCGACGGCCGGGCCCGAAGTCCATGATAAATTTTTTCAGAGAACTTTACTCTGGGTCTTCCAGGATAGATTGTCGACGCGTTATCACGCATCCAATGCTGTCGATAATAAGCGCAGATACTAAAACTAGTACTATATATAATTTAGTAGTCCACTTTACGAGAGAATGAGAGATTTGTATGGTCATTATGCTATCTCTCTCTGTGTCTACTAATTATTTTTTGATCAGTTATAATTAGATTTCCATAAAATTTTTAAGCATCTAAATATAGCATTGATATGGCAGGTATTTTAATACTGTACATATAATTATTTAAAAATGTGGAGTATTAAAAAAGTTCTGAGATACACATTTAATATACAATATTTTGAATTAATGCTTTTCTGTAAAACTGTAAGATGTCATTCATGAGTTATTTTGAAGCCTCAGCCGATTATAAATGATCTTGATATTTCTCCTTTATAACTTTTAATTCCGGCCATTAAAATGAACATTGAAAAAGTCTAATATTATAGGTTTTTCTACTTAAAATGGTGGTGTTCAAAATTCTAATATTATCGCTTCTGCTAATAATATGAAGACCTGGTCTGCCGGATTGGCCGCGTGTAAACACTTCTGATTTCCATTCTAGAAAACCCGGTTCCATTCCTTGAAAATGCTTATAAAGAGGTCCAGATTCGTCTCACAGATTTTATTTAAATAAAATACAAAATGCATTACAACTCGGGCTTACATGATACAAAGATTCTATCTCTGTGAGTGGGGGAAAGAATTCATCCAACGTCTCACTCTCCTGTCGTAAGAGACGACAAAAAATACATTCGTTTTCCTACTAGTGGCCTGCCACACTTCTTGCAACGATGGAAAGTATATTTTTTCTGGCAGGAACCTTTCCCTCTTTCCTTGAGCTTTTCTAAAAAATACATTCTGTTTCCTACTAGTGGCCTGTGCCACACTTCTGGCAACGATGGAAAGTATATTTTTTCTGGCAGGAACCTTTCCCTCTTTCCTTGAGCTTTTCTACATTCTTTTCACTTCTTCCTTCATTCTTCAACGGGCAAGAACTTCTGAGTATTCTTTTAACTTAAATAAATAAATACAGAGATCACAGAATCCCGGTCATTTTTTTCGGTATTGATACAAAAAAATACTGTTTTTCGGTCTTATTTAAAAAAATAAATATTTATTTTTAATATTTATTCATTAAAGGATATAAAATCGATAATAATATTTTTGACAACAGGGCGAACTTAAAAGATTAATATTCCTGAAACTTTTTAAATGAAGGCATACACCGGAGTTATGTCATTTTAGGTTCCATGCCATAACTCGAAAATATAACGAGGCACTGACTTTTTCAGCTATCAATGCATATGTTATTTATGTACAAACATCAATTTAGAGTTATGACTCTTCAACAGTAAATTTTTGATGGGGGAAAAAAACAAAAACTTGTCTTTTTAGAAAAACGGCTTGGATTAAAATTTCCAATAAAACATATTAATGTTAGTAAAAAAAAATTATTATAAAACTCAACTAACGATGAAAGTTTCGTCATTCCAATGTTAACAATATTAGATTATATACGATTGTTATCTTATTGTTTTTCTCTTAACAATAAATAAAATAGCGTCTTCAAAATTCTCTGCATATCACAATAGTTAATGAAAAAGGAATAACAATTAAGTGAGTTAATCATTTTTTTCTATTTTCGAATCAAACTCTAAAATATTGTAAATGAATGTCCCAGTCTTTATAACTTTTTCAGACTACTTACATTCCCTCCCTTCTCGAATCTGATGAATTAGAAGTGATTCTTGTTATTTTCTATATTCGTTTGCTTACAGAATCTATTTCCAAATGTAAAGTATGAGTTGTGGCAAAGTAGGCCTATATCCGATAATTCTCTATACAACCCTGCCTCTGTGTTTTCTCCAGGCAAGTTTTCTAAAAAGAATCCGACAGTAGGCTATAAATCACAAACAGACCGAATCTCTATGACAATATCAATGTTAAATTTATTGAAAATGATAAAAAAATATTTTTAGATGAAAATTAGGCAACATACATATGTGGTAATATTTAAGAAAACAATCAAGAGCTTTCAATATTTAGTAGAAGTTCAAGATGTTATCAACGATAATGCATGCATTTAAATGATTTAAATAATTTTTTCAGTCGATATTTTATAATTTTTAAACGAGAGTTTTATTAACATGCAAACAAAGTAGACCTCAATTATAAGAAAACAATCAAGAGCTTTCAATATTTAGTAGAAATTCAAGATGTTATCAATGATAATGCATGCATTTAAATGATTTAAATAATTTCTTCAGTAGATATTTTATAATTTTTAAACGAGAGTTTTATTAACATGCAAACAAAGTAGACCTCAATCTAATAATATATTTATACCAAAAAATTGATAATATAAGGTTTACAATATAAATGAAATTTAGAAAATATTTTAAAACAGCAATAAGGCAATTTTTTAAACACCAAAAATTTTGACTACAGTAACATATATTATCGTATTCCATATTTTTGAACTCATCACATGATCTATTTAATATATTCTAGGCGTATATGTTCTGTTATTAATTTTAGTTCATATAGCAAGGACATCAAGAGAAGAATAGGAATTGCTAAAGAAGCTCTTAAACGAATGCAAAGAATTCTATGTGG
>AYEL01067812.1:0-28461 GCA_000484575.1 Olivierus martensii
TTTCTTGCTTGAATAGCATTCTTACTTTTTTGGTAATAAAAAAGCAAACATACTGAAAATCTCCATTTTATTTTCCATTTTGATATTACACCCAAAAAACAACTGCACAGAATCAAAAAACATTTTTTTTATAAATAAACCTTGAAATGTCAGCTGTTAAAATTTATAATGACAATAGGGTTTAGAATGAAGTTGGCTAGTTAAAAATACAACTAACAACACTCATGGGGAAAAAATGAAATTACTTTCCAAACAACCCAATATGATTTATTAACTATATGATTGTATATAAGTAATCATTTTTCTATTTTGTATCTGTTCAATATGAAGTATAAAATATATAGGGATGATTCTAAATTATTGTTGGAGTTTCTTTGGCCTATAATTTTCAAACTGAAAAAACAACAAAAAGTTTCCCACAGAATATCAAAGTGTAACTCAAAAAGTTTTATTACTTATAGAATCAATACTACAGAATGCTAAATGACTTTGGCATGGACACTTTTTGTAGCATGTAAGATTTCCAAGTGGAAATCAATTTTCCTCCAAGTGTTCTCTAGCATTTGTGTTATAACATTTCTATCACAGTAATAATTCTGAAATGAAATGAAGTCACAGAGTCTTGTAAACAATGTCCTTTATAATCCTGCAGGAAGAATCCAAGTGGCTTAATATCAGATGAGCATTGAGACCATGAATCTTCTCTTGATGAAATGAAGTCACAGAGTCTTGTAAACAATGTCCTTATAATCCTGCAGGAAGAATCCAAGTGGCTTAATATCAGATGAGCATTGAGACCATGAGATCGTCCACACTCCAATCCAGTGTCCAGGAAAATGCATGTCAAGAAATTCTAAGAGAAAAATAAGAGCCTAATGTCATATCTCCCAGACATCGATGCAGCAAGTATGTAGGGTTCGGGACCCCAGTCCCCACGCTAACACCTAATGTCATATTATCTCCCAGACATCGATGCAGCAAGTATGTAGGGTTCGGGACCCCAGTCCCCACGCTAACCGGCGGTTGTATGGTTATCGTTACCCGCTCAGACAATGTGATGTTCATCGTAAATCCCTGAGCAGAATGAGACAGACGAAACTCCATTAATCACTACTTGAATTAAATTGTTAATCAACAAGAATTTATTAATCAATAACTTCCTCAGACAATATTCAATTATAATTTCGGCCACTAAAAGGTACTTCTCTTGATACTTCAATTAACCATAAAATTGACATACAGTTCTCCAAGGACAACATTTAAACCAAACATAAATAACGCCACAACACTACATAAACAACAATCCACATCACAACATTTAAACTAAACATGAATAACGCCACAACACTACATAAACAACAATCCACATCACCATAAAAGTACCAACACTCCACTCGCCGATACTAGCCGAACACTTCCCGAAATGGAATTTCCGCCATGTCACCGTGGTCTAACTGGTTAAGGCGCTGGGGCGTTGACCCAGAGATCCCGGTTCGATTCCGGTGCGGTGCGAAAATTTTATTTCGGGAAAATAAATTTATAAAATTATAGTTTAATCATTAATTACTAGATGGCGCCACCCTAGTACGTAATTATAAAATTATTTAATCATTAATTCAATAGATGGTGGCACCGTAGCTGTAATTCAAAAAATAATTATTATTCTAAAATATAACTTAAAACTTTATCCGCCAGGGGAAGTTTGGCTTGTTCATTATTAATTTGTAAAAATGGTTTATCCCCTGTACGTTAGTTGTCTATAATTGAAAATAAAATAGAATAATAATTGATTAATCCATTTTATTTTCTTAAATTACTAAAGAGCAGAATTATATCGGATCTTATTCTGATCTGCTGCTACAATTGTGAAAATTCAGCTAAAATATGGAGGATAAAGACAAATAGACTGAATATAGACTGCTTGACCATTTTGAGGCATAGGACTTTGGTCCTTTGGATGAAAATAGTTGTTTATGCAATTAATCTGTTTGTTTATTGTTTATTTTTCAAAGGATATTTCTTCCCTTTAGTTTCTTTCTTTTTTATTTTTTACAAAAATGGTGAACAGTCATAAATCAACATTTAGTTAGAGGATTTATGCAATCCAAATAACCCTAACAAGCCGAACTTCCTCCCCTAACAATTTATTTTTTGTCTACCCGAATTTGCCAAGAGGGTACATGGCTATGTTTAGCCCGTTTGGGAACACTGCTATTGGCGTAAGTTTGATAATATCTAAATTATATACATCCCAAAATCAAAAATCTGCCGATGTCTTGGTACTCTAACTGGTAAGGCATCAGGACGGTAACCTGAAGTTCCTGGTTTGACTCCAGGCCAAGGCAAATTTTTAATTTTGGGAAATTAGTAAAAATTAAAGTTCAATTATTAAATAACAGATGGTGCCATCTTAACCTATAAATTTAAATTATTAATTATTAATCCAACAGATGATGGAACCACCGTAGCGTTAAATTAAAAATAATTATTAATTTGGCAGTTATTTCAAAAATAAATTGCTAGGGGAAGTTTGGCTTGTTAGGGTTATATGGTGGACAGTTTTTGGAAATTTTTCATTGATCTATATTTTATTGCAACTCTAATGTTTCTGGTGTTTAATGAAATAATTGAACTAAAAGAAAGCTGACACAAAATTTATGTGAAATTTATTTCTATTTATATAGAGTTGTTCGGAAAGTAATTTCATTTTTTTTCATGAAAATGAACAATAGTATTTCAGTATATAAAATTTTTATTTAATTATATCATTTTGTCCAATACATTTTGCCATCTTTCTATTAGTAGCATGATTCCCTGCTCATAGAATTTGTGATCTTTGCTTGCAAAAAACTAAACCAAGTGATTTTGACATTCTCATTTAAACTAAATATTTTGTAGTCTAAAGAGTCCTGTAAAGACCGGAGTAAGTAATAATCAGAGGGTGCCAGATCTGGCGAATATGGTGGGTACGGTAGCTCATCCCAAAGTAGTTTAGATAGTTTGTATTGTAAAGTCTAAGCAGCTCATCCCATCCAAGCTGTAACAGCTTCTGCTGAATCATCAAACTTGTATGAAATCTAGTCATGGTCATTGTCATGGTGAAACACTACACCTTTTCTATTAATCAATTCTGGCCTTTTCTGTTTGATGGAATCACTCAATTTGTCCAATTCATGGTAGTACACTTCCGAATTAATTATGGAATTGTCTGGTAGAAGCTCAAAAAAAAAAAAAATTCTCTTGAAATCCCACCAAGCAAAGAGCATCACTTTTTTTTTTTGATGAATATTGGGTTTCTGAGTTCTTTGAGCTGACTCATCTCTTCTCCATTATCACTTGCGTTCAACTTTGTTGTAAACAATCAATTTTTTATCACCAAGGAAAAAGTTGATGAAATAGTCAAGCGTACTCGTAATGTTGGGAAAGAGATAGTTGATTTACTGAAAAAGGGATCATTTTCTTCATGTTTGAGCAGCAAATCACAGATGTCAATGCAATGGAGAATTTGTCTTTGAGAACATGTGGAACCCAAATATTGAGCTTTGAAATGAAAGCAAGTTGTTTCAACTGGTCATGAACAATTGAGTTCAAAAAATTCAATCTTGTAGCAATTTCTTGTGTTATTATTCAGCAGTTTGCTTTGACCAATACCTTACCTGTCATCATCAGCATCAACTGACTTTCCAGAATGTGGTGCATCTTTAATATCGAAATTGTCAGAATGAAATTTTGCAAACCGGTTTTGGCACTGGTATTCTGTTAACAGTGTGAGGAAGTTAACTTTGACCTGTCCTATTTTTATTTTATTATACACTCTATATTTATCGTTATTTTCTTATATGCTAACGTATTATATTTTAGTTTAAAATGTAACTTCTTAAGTAAGTTAGTACTCGAGTAGTATGATGGAGAAGGTGGAAACCTTCTCCGTCGTAGTTGGCAATCACGTGATACGGAATCGGAACCCGTCTCCGGAAGAGCTATCCCGGTTAATGATGTCATCTTATCTACATAATGTTACCACTGAACTGATAAGTGAAAATAAGAATGATCCGTATCGGTGTTTTGTTCGTTATATAAATTAATTGTAAAGATGAATGAAAGACTCTGCAAACTAATAACTTTGAACTTGTTACGTATAAGTATGTAAATGAGCAAGAGTGTGGAGTGTTCGTCACTCGTGTATAAAAGAACAACGCAATCGACAAGTACGTGATTGTAAGTCACCCGTATAAAAGATCGACGCAGTCGACAAGCCGTTCGTCACTCGAGTATAAAAGAACGACGTAATTGACAAGTTTTTTGAGGTGCTGTTTGATAACGAGAGGTGTTGATTCCAGACGTAAAATTGGTGAGTGACATTTGAGTTCTTGTAAAGATTGACAATTGTTTGAAGTTTGTATCGGAGGTGGAGGAGTAGAATAGTAGCATTTAAGGTTCTTTTTTTTTTTTGTGAATAATGGATTGTCGATATTTGAGTTAGATTAGACAAGGTTCGTTGATTATTTGATTGTTGCTTTATTAGAGTTTCAATAAAGCATTTATTAACACTTTTGTACGTGTTTTAGAGTCTAAATTATAATTTTTCATTATTTAACTTGTTTTGAGAAATTCTTTAATTATTAGCGTCTAACTTGTTTTTGAAGATTTCTTCAATTTATTAGTGTAAGTTCTAATATTTTATTATTTAACTTGTTTAGATCGGAAGAGCGTCGTGTAGGGAAAGAGCTGCGAATTTATTCCAATTAGTATTTAAGTTTCTAACACTTTTTGTCCAAAATTTATTTCAATTAGTATTTAAGTTTCTAACACTTTTTGTCCATCTAGTTCTAACACTCGTTTGTTACTTTATGACGGTAATAAAAAATAAATTTACAAATCGGCTTTCGGTTATTTCACCGCTCCGACTTAGCTTGACTAATTTAGAACCCACAATTGAAAAGTTAATTGAAGAAGAGCAGCAGCAATCTTCTCATTAACATTATATGCCAAATAAACAAAAATTTTAGATATTTAATTTTTTGTAATCATAGAACTGATTTTTTGTTATGTTCCTATATGCAATGATTTTGTGATTTTTTTTAATAATTTTCTGTGATTTTTATCAAAGGTAAATTTACTTATATATAATAATTACAATAATTACTTATCTTTATATTTAAATATTATTGTAAATAAATGATAATAAAAATGTTACAATTAACTTATGTAGTAGTTCTTTAATACTTAGTAAAATTTTTTGTTAAAAAAACCACCAGTTCGCGAAATTTTTTCACAAATTTTAACGGTTTGCGGGCCAAAAAAGGTTGAGAAACGCTGGTCTATACAAATAATATCATCATCATCAACTGCATTGATTTTCTAAATTAAGGGACAAACAAAAATAGCAATAATATTTTAAAGATAAATGGATATGATTGAAATTAATGCATATTATATAGAGTGAAAAGCTGAATAAGAATAAAATATGCAAATCATCTGCATCATAAAAGCTGCTTTGTAAAGATTGCTTGTCAATTCAAATTTAAAGTGTTAAAGAGAAAAATCCAGATAACAGAATTTTAGAATATGGCTAATAGATATCATTTAATCAATGAATTGAAATGGAGAGCAATTGGGAGAATAGAGGCAGACCAAAGTCAAACAGAAGTAGCCAGATGATTAATGTTAATTGTACTGTGGTTAACATATATACTATGGAACCAATTTCAAAATTCTCAAACAGCATCCCAGAGATACTGTAGTAGAAGACTAAAGGTTATTAGTGCAGAATGGATGACCAATATTTTTTATTACCAACTTGAAGGAACAAGAGCACTACTCCAATACACCTGAAATCTGCCCTTGTTGCAGCTAAAGAATAATAATATTTGTTTCTACTATGCAGAGAAGGCTTCATGAAGAAGATCTAATATGCTAGGCAGCTAACAGTCTGCATGCCATTTGCATGCAGACTGTTAGCTGCCTAGCATATTAGATCCCTTTACCCTCCATCATAGGAGGAACATTTGAAATGGACAAGACATCATTCAATTCAATTGAAACCGAATGGAGGTTTGTATTCATTAAAGATGAATCCAGATTTGCTTTGCAAAGTGACTCCAGTATACTCTGATCTGGAGAGAAATCAGGAATGCACACTTTCCTTCTAAATATTTGACACACACTTATGGTGGAGGCAGCCTAATGATTTAGGTGGTATTTTATTACGGGCTACAAGACTTTTATGTGATGCTTATAGGAAACATGAATGCCAGAAAGTATAGGAATGATGTCTTAGACCTCACTGTTTGCCAATATCCAGAAACAATTGGAGATCCTTTTATTCTACAGAACTACAATGCTCACCTACTCTAAGCCAGACTAGTATAACAATACCTTCAAGATCAAACTATCATCTGTATGGATTAGCTAGCTTTAACCCTATTCAGAGCCTCAATTCCTTGTCCGAAGATCTTGGGGAGCTCAGATGTGCTTTGCAAGAACAATGATCATTGTTAGTAATTAAAATGATAAGCAATATCATAAACAGCATGAAACATTACTGTAGGTCCTACAATGTCATACTTCATATTGAGACATTTTGATTATTTCATTTTCACATATCTTTTTGGTCTTGTTCTGCATATTTTAATTTTTATACAAAATAAATGTTTATATTCACTATTTTTAGTTAAATAACTCAACAAGCACTTCAAGCAAAAATATCAAAAATTTATTATTAGTAAATATACACTTACTAATAATATTCAGTCACATCTAACAAAAAATGTATGTCCACATTTATTAATGTGGCCAAGGAGATTAAAGAAGACTGAAAACAAAATTGCCTGATATTATTAGAAACTGTATATTTCTTAATAATAAATTTTAGTGTTCTTGCTTGAAGAACTTGTTGACTTATTTGTTATTTTATGTGCAATGAAACTTAAAAATTTAAGACTGTTTTTAGTCTTTCTTTAATGTGTAATATAATAAATATTTTCACTAAATTTTAGAAAAAATAATATATTTGTTGAGATATTATGATTTTTCTACTTGTTCCTTAATTTATGGTCAACAATGTATTTATTATTTAGTGGGGAAAAATATATTTCTGTGACATAGTTAAACAACAGTAAATTAAATTTTATTATGATTGAAGTTTTTTAAATATATTTCTATTTCAATTAACACAAACTGCTTTTTATTTCTAAATAATTATTTTTTGAATAAATAAAAATCAAAAATTATAAGAAATTAAAGATTATAATTTTTCATGATTGTTTTCCATTATAGGTTATTTTATAATCTGATGCTTGATCTCAAACTATTAAATCAAATTTTTTGTGTTTTAAGAAACTTGAATTCAAATACAAATTTTAGGTTCAAACAGAGATAAAAATTAATGAATTAATATAATTTTACTATAATTAAAATTATAGTAAAATTATAATACATTGTTCATTGATAAAAATTAATGAATTAATATAATTTTACTATAATTAAAATTATAGTAAAATTATAATACAATGTTCATACATGATACATTGTTCTAAACTTTAAAAGTTTTGATAGTTTGAATTTATAAGTTATTGAAAAAAATACATATAAATAATTCACATTATACAAAATATAAAAAAAATCACAGAATTACAGGAAAACCAGAATTACTGATGGCCACCTGAGCTAGAAGGCCAACCTGCCAGTCTTAGCCACTTTAATATCCGCCCAAACATATTGCAGGATTTTTAAACTATGTAAAATGGCTATTTATGTTCCATGGCCATGGCCAGTGATATTTAATTACGGCACCTTCTGCAAAACATCTACTAGCCTGCCAGCAAATCGTATTTTGATCAGAAATGCCAGCTGGGCTTTAGATTTTCTATCAGCTGAGCATGAAAAAAAATCCCAAAAATAGACATTACTTAGTGATTTGTTTCCTTAGATTTAATTAACAATGTGAAATTGTGTCATAAACTTTGTAAGAAATTTGTAGCTAACTAAAATCTCAGCTGCCAAAAGCTGACAACCTAGCACAGGTTTTCCTGTACATTATAAATTTATAGATGTTCTACTTACTTATAACTGCTTTCTTCTTTTCCAGTAGAGGATTCCTAAAAAATAATTAATTATAAATCTAAGTAAATTTATATTTTAATATTCAAATTTTTAAATTTAATTCAGTAAACTTAATTTTTTTACTAAATTTCAAATAATTAAATTTATTTTATGATAATATATTTATAACAGTTTTCCCAACAATATTTTGTAAACTATCTGCAAATATTTCATTAAACGCAAACTCTAGCTATTAGTTTAATTTATTATTATTACTGCATTTACTTTAAAAAAACTGAAATATAAACATGATGTATGATTATTATTTTCAAGCAAAAACTGATAAAAAGCAAAAATAAAAAAAAGTTAAAAAAATTCAATTCTGATTTTATTAATTGAGCTTTTGCCAATTTTTTTTTTGTGTGTATTCATTGAAAATATGTTCTTTTGACAGCAGTTCCTAAATTTTTTCAGTTTTCAAAATATTTTTTTAAACTGCATTTAAATAAACATTGTTTATATTTGAATGCTTCAAAAGAATTTGGATTTTTTTTTAAATTGCATCTCATCGATTTTATAGTTTAATATATCAAAGTTATTCCAATTATGAGATTTGATATATGATATTTTTGAAATTTAAAAAAAAAAAAAATTAAATTTTTCATGCAATGAATAAATGCTGAAAATTTAAAAATATTGGTTAATTCTGTTAAAATAAACTAAAATATATCTTGATCATTCATTTTTTGTTTCAATTTCCCCAAAATTTAGGAAAAAATCATGAAAAATGAAAAAAAACCTGCAGTCATTTAAAGAGACATTGCAGTTCTATTGCTTTATAGCAGCTACTTCGCTTCCTGCAAAACTGCAGCTAAGCCTACTTTGCAGGTCGGTGTGGGTATTGGGTGTGGTGTTACAATAAATCATCTGCAGTCTAATTAGAGGAATGTAATATATATTATAGTTGTTTAGGTTCAAGATGAGACCATTTTCATATATGTTAGGATTTTTTGATATAAATAAAAAAATCTATAAAAAGTACTGCTAAAAATTGTGTAAATGAAGTAAGAACAAGTTAATAAATATGAATTATAAATAAAAATAACAATACTTCAAAGAATTCATATACTTTTTTTAATAATTATATAATTCATTCAACAAGTTATGTAACTCATGGTTATTTATAAATAATTTTTGAAAATTTTGGCCAAATTTCTTCATTCATAGTTCATTTTGTTCAGAAGACTTATCTAAAAATATCAAATATTTTGTTGGATAGCTAAAATTTCATATAAAAAGAATCATGTTTTTGTTGATTTCATATACATAATGAAAAGTTATGAAAAAAAATAAAATTTCAAGAAAATGCTTATATTGTTAGAAACAGAGAAAAAAAATGCAATAAATACTAAAATATCAAAAGATTTTGATGAAAATTAAATGAGATTTCACAATTTTAATTTTCATATATTTTTTTTTGCCTATTAATTAAGCTTAATTTGAAAACATCACTGGCATCCAAGAGGTTAAATAATTAAAAACAATTTGTTACCTAAAGGTGAATACTTTTTAGATAAAATAAATTTATCGACACATTTATCCATTCAAAGTGAAAATAATAAAAATAATTTAAAGTCAGTCAATACATGTACTTAGAAGATAAAAAAAATTATTAAAAGGGAAAATTTTCTTTATTACTTTATAATTATTTGTGTGAGAACCAATCCAAATCTGCTTAAATAGAGACTTGTACGATGTCTCTCTAAGGACTTGAAGGTCATAATATCAAAGTCTCCATTTAAGCAGATTTCAGACTGAAGTAGAACCTTGGAATATCAAAATAACGTTAATTTAACTTAATATGTAATTTTAATTTAATTTATTTTTATATTTTAGTTCTAAAATTTTAATTTCATTTAATTACTACTAATTGCCATTTCACTTGTAGTTTCAGTCTTATAAATGATTGATTCCCAGCATACTACTACTACTAGGGAGAAATGGAGATTACATATAGATTTATGGAAAATAGAATATAGAAATGAAGTGCCAGTAATGGTGATAAGTAATTTGAGAAAGAAAATGGAACTGTCAATTTGGTTATCAACAGAGAATTTTATATAAGGATAAATAGTTTCAATGGCAGCTTTAAAAAAAAAGGAGTTGTTTGTTGGTGTCCTGTCAGAATATGAAGCAGTCATCAATATAGTGAATATAAAAGGTGATAAAGGGGCATGAAAGATTTTTAAGAAGTAATGGATGACAATTTCAGCAAGAAATACAATGATGAGCATCTTGCTGAAGGAAGATGGAGCCATTAAATTGAAAATAATTATTTTTAGTTATGAGAAGAATAGCAATGATGATGGTCTTAATTATCAAAAGAGAAACAGAATGAGATAAGAGGGCAAATTTGATGCTTGATGAAAATTCTGACTTGACTTGATGACCTAAGGTGATACAGCTCTCTTAGAAGATTATGTAGCCAAAATAGGAGTACTTAAACTCTTTCTAAGGGCTACTCTAGAAAATGTTTAATCTCTCCTATTTTGAAAAGTTTTCTATCTGTTGATGAAGATATCAAAGAAGGGTGATACATTAAAATTAAGCCAGTTCTATTGGTAGATACGCTTCCATTGGCCATTATATGAATTGTTGATTTCTGTGATGACAGCTATCAGAAAAAAGTGGATCATCAGTTTTAGAGAGCAGTATTATGATTAAGGGACAAATTTAAAAAGATTTAAAAAAATCAAAACTCAAGCTTATTTAAAAAAAGATCAAGCTTCAGTCACCTGTTTATTTGCAAGAAAACTCTAGCTTTTTGAATCAAGTTGACTCAAGCCAGTAACTGTAGTTGAGATGGAGAGTGCTTGTGTTCTTTTAATTTATTTACAAAATTTTTTGTTACTTTGCATGATTAAAGGTTAGTTTAGTTTGTATCATTGTTTAATTTATGTTTTTTATTTAGTATTCAAATACAATGAGTACCTTCAAGTCAATCTATTTATCATTGCTCATATTTATATATGTTACAGGACAAACCCGAATTCAGGAAATACTAGAATTTCCTAGTCAAAACGAGAACATCCTAATGCTTGTCAGACGTTCTAATATTTCCTAGGACGAACTCAAAATGCCGAACATTTCTTATTCAAAGTTCGAAATTTCTAGTTTTTCCTAGTCAAAACCCGAAATGGCAAACAGTTAAAACAAAAGTCTTCATTTCTCATGTATTCTTATTCAGAATTCGATATTTGCCAGCAGAAATATTTTCTTTACAGAATATCCGCAAAGATAAACAAATCTCAGGCTGCAGTCTGTACCAGTGGAAGTACAAGGTCCATTCAATAAATAACCGGAAAAGTTGTATAAAAAATACAAAACTTCGACAAAGTTTGTGCTTCTTTGTTATTTTTTGGTGGTGTCCTAGAACTATTATCAAATGGGCCTGGCACGCCTGCCTTGCAAATGGGATGCTGGGAATCAGTGAACATGACCTTACCAGGACTTCTTTCAGTTTACACCTTGGGTTTTGAAGATGAAGAATGTTGCCACTCCATTGAAGCCCGCTTTCATTCAGGTTTGTAAAAATGCACCCAACTTTCATCTCTCGTTACAATATGGTGAAGAAATGCCTCCCCTTCAGCCTCATACTGTTGCAAAAGCTCCCTGCACACATCCATGCGTCTTTCTTTCATTTCTGATGTTAAATGTTTTGGAACCCACCTCACACACACTTTCTTGAACAGTAGTATGCCATGAACAATATGGTGGGCTGATCTGACACTAATCTTCATTTTTGCTGCAATATCACTCACCGTAATATGCCTGTTTTCCCGTATCAACTCATCAACTCTTGCAATGTTGTTCTCTGTGACTGCACAGACAGAGCGTCCTGGGCATGGCAAATCTTCAACACTTGTTACACCCCATTTGAACTTATATGCCCACTCATACACTTGTGTTCGACTCAAACAACTTTCACCATATTGCAGCGCCTAATGACACTCCGCTGCTCCATGTTGGTGCAAACCTGAAGGATGCCGCCATCTTGTTTCACTGATTCCCAGCATCCCGTTGATGAGGTAGGCATGCCAGGCCCATCTGATAATAGTTCTAGGACACAACCAAAAAATAACAAAGAAGCACAAACTTTGTCGAAGTTTTGTATTTTTTATACAACTTTTCCGGTTATTTATTGAATGGACCTTGTATGTACATAGAGATAAAATCTGCTTTAAATGAATGAAGCATTGTATATCTAAATTATGTTTGTACAAAAAGAATAACATTTGCATAATTCTAAATGCCACAAAAGCCTACCTTGCAAAAATAAATAACAGATAACTAGTTATGTTTTTTTTATATTTATATATAACTAAATTCAAACTGCTTGAACTCAAAACTTATGTAGAGAGATTATACAAGCACTTCTAGCAGTGAGAGTAAATACTTTTTATTTTAACTCTAGCTAAAAACATTTTCGA
The DNA here is from genome assembly GCA_000484575.1 of Olivierus martensii. Classification (NCBI taxonomy): domain Eukaryota; kingdom Metazoa; phylum Arthropoda; class Arachnida; order Scorpiones; family Buthidae; genus Olivierus; species Olivierus martensii. The sequence goes on from AYEL01067812.1 coordinate 12,534, forward strand.
TCTATCGATCATTTTCAAGTAGCATTTTAACTGTAACACTTTCAAATTAGAAGAACATAAATTGGAATAAAAGAATAAATTTTTTATTCTTTTGCTCCAATTTATTCAAAAATTATTTATTAAAATTACAGGTAGGCCTCGATTAGCGCGAATAATTGGTTCCACAAATTTCTCGCGCTAATCGAATTTGCACTAATCGAAGTATTAACTCAATGAAAATATGGTAATTGGTTCTTGCTTTGTGAGATTCTGGCCATTAGCTAAGTTTCATGATGAATAATCACAATAAACTTTAAATATTTCTTAAACAGTTAGTGTTTTTCATATTTTACATCATTGTTCATCATCTAAATTAATAACAACGTTCTATATGTAACAATCTTCTTAAAATCAACAGTTTAAATTCAAACAGACATTCAAACAGTTTAAATTCAAACAGACGTTCTATATGTAATAACCTTCTTAAAATTTTTGAAGATGACTTATTAAAGTTGAAAGTACTTTAATTATTCAATAAATCAAGTTTTTCACTTTAAAATTATGCTGAGAATCAATCATTTATAAGACTTAAATAATTTCATTTGTAATCACATGTGTCTTCCTGACATAATTATCAGCAGTTTGTTTTAGGATATCTGAGAGCTGGAAAAAGAGAAAGTGATTACAAACTGATAAAAGCTTATTGTTTATCTGCATACTAGAACTCTTTTATGCTCAGTATGAGAAAGGAAAGAAAGAAATTATGTCATCAAAATAAATAAATAGTACTGGTTCCTTGTCCCAGAGAGGGCAAGCAGAGGGGGACCTGCTTGAACACTGAAGGAGAATCACTTGTTTCTAATTTCTAAGGGGATATTAGAAAATAACTGATTCTGAAAAGAGAGGGAAAGTACAACAAATGTAATGAGTTAAAAGAAAACTATCCCATCCTGTCTGGTGACAGTCCAATGGAGAAGAGAGATGGCTAGTGCTGCATAGGAATATAGTGGAATGAAGAATACAGAGACACTTAGGGAAATTAAAACAATTTTCTTTTCCTCTCTCTCAGATGTGCTCTCAGCAAGATGAATAGCTCTCTCATCTATTTAGGAAAGCCTAAAAATCTCATAATTAATAAACAAAGGAAACTGCCTTGTTATTACTTCAAACTTAATCAATATTAGAAGCACTACACAGTAGGTGCATAAAACAGTTTTATGTACCTGCTGTATAGTGCTTCTAATATTGATTAACCTAAAAATCTCAATCTCCTTTTCCTATATTTAAATTGCATTGTTTAAACACTATTGTATTTTTATTATTCTTGTTATTTAAATAAATCTATGATCTTTATTTGTTATATAAATTGCTGGATTAATTCTTATCCCAGACCTTGGTGCCTCCTATCCACATGCTGCACAGCATATTTTAGCCATACCTTGACAGCAAAATTTCAAATATGTTGGAAAAACAATTTTGAATTATTTCTGTTGTGGAATCCTCATAGACTTTTGTCCTCTAAAAAAATATAAATAGAAGACAGAATGAACATTGAGAAAAGCAAATAATTTTTTGGCAATAGTGTAATTAGATCACATACATAAACTGATGTAACAGGAGAATTATGATGTTTAGAGACAGAGAGAGAAGACAGCACTGAGATAATTGGTATCATCGGATTGGTGCAATCATCAAGTGTCAGAGGGTGATTAACAAGTGGCAAACAATCAATAAAGAACAGAGAAAAATATATTTAAGCAGATATAAGAAACCAAGAACCTCAATGCTCAAATTGGATATAGACAAGAAAAAGCAACCAATGAATTCAGGACTGAGACTGCATTGTGAACAGGGCCAGATATGAGCCAAATGGATTGATTGTACCCAATCAGACCCCAAGCTTTAGGGGGTCCCATGTTTGTCAAAGTTTATGTAATTAAAAATTGTATTAAGAAAAAATATTAAAAAAAAATATATCTCATCGTTTCAATATTTGCAGAATGTATAAATGCTTATGATATACTAAGATACAGAAGAACACAACAACTGGAAACACAGTAAAGCCTGTCAAGTTGGATACCTCTCTATGTTGAACGATTTTTCCTGGAACTGGACAAAAGCCTATATTTTACTATATGTCCAAACTTCTGGACACCTCTCTATCTTGTATCTTGAACAACTGTTTCTAATAGATAGATACTTTTTGATTATTGGTTATAATAAAATCTTAAATTTTATTTAGGTTTAGAAGATTAACCAAAGGAATTTGTGAAAGAGAAACTTATAACTTTGATTAGTCATGCCTTGAGATAGGTTACTGATGACTTATAAATCCATGGTTTAATTATTATTGTAAATACAAACACTAAGCATTGAGAAAAATCAAACCAAAACTAACCAAATTATAACCAGAATATTTTATTGCAATAAAATTAAAAATATTTCAGCTATAATTGGCTAGTTTTGGTTTGGTTTATATTTTACTTTTTTATTTGAGAATTGTGTGCTGTTTCTTCTGTTGCTGTGATTAAGCTTTGCTTAGAGATGTTAAAAAGCAGTAAAAGAAAATTAAATAAACTGACCAAAAGAAGCAAGTTGTTGATCATTTATTATTCTGGATGCAATGAGATGGATTTATGTTGCATGACAAGAAGTTCCACAATTAACTATTTAGAAGTGTTTTAAAAAAGCTAGGTTCCTTATAGATTTCACTGATAGCCAATGGAACGGAGATTCCGACATATGGAATACGACTCCTTACATTAAATTTAGGACTCCGTCGGGAATTTCAGTTCCCGTTTATAATGGCAAAAATAAGTAAAGGTATAATTTAATTATTTTCATATTTTAAGAAAAAATAAATTGTTTATATGTCTCTCAACAAACTGCATAGTACAGGTAGGCCTCGATTAGTGGGAGTTCGAATAATGCGACTTATAAAAATGAAACTACTTTTTACTTAGTGCGAGCAAATATTCGATTAATGCGAGTTGTAAGCATAGACCTGTCTTACTAACAAATGTCCGTCCCCTTTTATGATGTCAATTAACAAATCATTCTTACTAACAAAGCTCTGCCTCCTTTTATGATGTCAATTAACAAATTTCGTTAATTTTTGGTTAGTAAAACTGGACAAGGAGCAGTCCAAGAACAATAGTTAATTTTCGGTTAGTAAAACCGGACGAGGAGCAGTCCATGAACAGTCACATAATTTTCAGTTAATAAAACCAGACGAGGAGCAGTCCAAGAACAGTCACTTATCAAATGTCCGTCCCCTTTTATGATGTCAATTAACAAATTAATGTTAATTAAAGGTCCGTCCCCTTTTACGATGTCAATTAACAAATTAATGTTAATTTTCGGTTAGTAAAACCGGACAAGCATTCTTACTAACAAAGCTCTGCCTCCTTTTATGATGTCAATTAACAAATTTCGTTAATTTTTGGTTAGTAAAACTGGACAAGGAGCAGTCCAAGAACAATAGTTAATTTTCGGTTAGTAAAACCGGACGAGGAGCAGTCCATGAACAGTCACGCTCCGTCTCCTTTTATGATGTCAATTAACAAATTACCGTTAATTTTTGATTGTCTTTTATGATGTCAATTAACAAATTAATGTTAATTTTCGGTTAGTACCATTTTATGATGTCAATTAACAAATTAATGTTAATTTTCAGTTAGTAAAACAGGACTAGGAACACTCCAAGAACAATCACTTGGCTTTGAAGGAGTGAAACACAAGAAAGATGGGCTTTTTTGCCATTAACTATTATTTGCTTATTATACTGCTGTGCTAACCATATTATTTATTTTCTTTTGTTTATTACCTGATTTCTTTATTTAAAAATTTATTATTTATTTTGTTTTGTTTATTATCTGATTTCTTTATTTAAAATAAAACTTGTGAAAAAATTGTTTTTGTTAGCTTTTGCTGTCATATTCTGCTAGTAAACAAATAGAAATTATTATTTATTTTGTTTTGTTTATTATCTGATTTCTTTATTTAAAATAAAACTTGTGAAAAATATTTGTTTTTGTTATCTTTTGCTGTCGTATTCTGCTAATAAACAAATAAGTTTTGTTATCTTTTGCTGTCGTATTCTGCTAATAAACAAATAGAAATTTGTTTTTTTTTATCTTTTGGTGTCGTATTCTGCTAATAAACAAATAGATTTGTTTTGTTATTTTACTTTAAAATAAAACTTGTGAAAAAAATTTGTTTTTGTTATCTTTTGGTATCATATTCTGCTAGTAAACCAAAGAAAACTTTTAAAAATTTCTCATTGGTTCATTAACTTTGCTAACTAGTTTTATCTGGAACTAATTTACTGATTCAATAAAACTGCAATGCTTAATCGCAAATTGGACTATCCACTCAATTCTCGATCCAGAATTGGCGGCCAGGTGGGACTCAACTTCCGCTTTTGATTTGCTATTTTGATTTCGATTTTTGGTGGTTGGTTTGATGATGGTTTGATACGCAATCCTAGTAAGTTATTAATTTAGGTGATGAACAACAATGTAAAAAATATGAAAATAAATATTTCTTAAACAGAAATTCCTGGTAAATTATTAATTTAGATGATGAACACTGATGTAAAATATGAAAATAAATATTTCTTAAACAGTTAGTATTGTGGCGTTATTCAATGAGGTTGGCTAATGGCCAAAATCTCACAAAGCAAGAACCAATTACCAAAAATCTCACAAAGCAAGAACCAATTACCATGAGGTTGGCTAATTGTGGAATCCAATTACCACTGAGGTTGGCTAATGGCCGGAATCTCACAAAGCAAGAACCATATTACCATATGGTTGGCTAATGGCTGGAATCTCACAAAGCAAGAACCAATTACCATATTACTTAGCTAATGGCTGGAATCTCACAAAGCAAGAACCAATTACATATTTCCTTAGAGTTAATACTTCGATTAGTGCGAGAAATTCGTGGAACCAATTAATATAGTTAATTGGCCGGATCTCACAAAGCAAGAACCAATTACCATATTTTACATATAGTTAATACCTAATTAGTGCAAATTCGAATAGTGCAAAAATTCGTGGAACCCATTATTTGCACTAATTGAGGCCTACCTGTAGTTAGATTAGATGATAAATTGAAGTCTATCTATTAGAATAAAATTAAAAATTAATATTCAATTCAGAAATATAAACCAAAATGAAATAATTTAAGAGCAAATTAATAATAATAAAATATCTTTACAGAAATTTCATAAAAAATTATAACATATGAATATTTAATACTTTTTCAATATAAATGTTTAGCAAAAGTTTTTTCTTTGTTCATTCAAATGATTATAATCTCTCAATATACAGATAATCACTGACTTATGTAAGTGAAATGTTCTAAACCTTATATAAGTCAAAACATATGTTGGAACATATCCTATACTAAAGTTATTGAAACTGAAGGTCACAACCTTTAATGGAACAGTAAAATAAATAAAACATCACAAAAAATAGAAAAAAAAAAAAAATTCACAAAAAAGTTTGGAATACAAGTTATAAAATAAAACTTTTCTAAAAATGATTCATTTTTCTTTACATTTAAATATATAACATCCATAACAAATATGTAGCAGTGATCGATAATGAATAAATGAACATATTAATTCATACAAAGCTTGTCTTTGATTTATCATACATGTACTGGGTCACAAAGCAAATATGGTTCCTGCAATAGGTTGCAGTCAAAAAAGTTGAAAAACACGGTCCTATACAATATTAAAATAGTATCTTATACTGTACCACAAAGACATAATATTAAAGATAGATATATTAAAAAATAAGCACATAATTCCATATGGTAAAGCAGTTGCTTACCATCTTGGAGGATTCAGATTCAATTCTAAATCTCATCTTCAGTTTTTCAGAAGTTGAATCCAGGCTCAGCTCACCAACTAAAACTAACCCTGATGAGCCCATAAAATACATGTACATATGATAAATGATGAAATTAGAAGAAAAATGCTTGTATTTCTGCATTATCCACTATAATCAATATATATATATATGTTTTTAGTCAGGAAATGTTTACATATGTACAGATCTATGCATATTGGGAATAGCCTGAAATGCATATGTCTGATATGATATCTGTTTTATACTGTTTAATGTTTATTATAGCTTTTTACTGAAAAACATATAAAATGGTTTTTATATTTTTGTATACTTGCATATTAGCATTACAATTAACTATACAAATTTTCAGTGCATTATTATAAGTGCATATTATGTACTGCTAATGCATAATATTCCATAATTTGTTAATTAGTATCTATCAGATTTTTCAAGACGTTTTACTATTTTCAATTATAGCATTGCAATTGTATAAAATTCTTCGCACTTCTTACATAAACATAAATAACAAAGCATAAATCAAAAGTGGAAATTAAATTTTTTAATATAATTGAAGAACTTTCGGCTTAATAAAGCTGAAAGTTCTTCAATTATATTAAAAAATTTATTTTCCACTTTTGATTTGTGTTGTGTTATTCATGTTTAGCATTGCAACTTTGTATTTTTTGGGAAAATGATAACATATACTATACTCATTGCCCTCAGCATTCCATAAAATTTCATAAAGATCTGATAGAAGGCAGTTTCTCTATAGAAATATGAAATAAGCTTTTATTCTATGCAAAATCTGGAATAAATTTATTCATTTACACAATTTTTTAATTTTGTAAACAACAATTAAAAGCTATTTCAGTCATTTTTCAAAAATTATGAAATTATAAGTAATTATGACTAACAGCATTATGGCTGGAAATAAATTCATAATAATAAAAAACAGTAGACTTAGAAGCGTTTTTGATTTAATAAATCCTCATCAGCTACAACGAAAATCAGAAGAACATAGTCTGTTCTATACAACGCTTAGAACTTTCATTCAAATATTTAAAGAACCCGGTTAGTATAGTAACCTAATTTAAATAAACATTTTTAAGTATATCTGCGCTAATTAAACATAAAATAAAATAAATATTCAAAATAAATAAAATAACACACAAATAACTGTTAGACATAAACACATATATATAGGATTATAGGTATTAAACAATAAACAAAGAGTTTTTATATTATATTAATTATAACAGTTCATGTGATGTTAGCTCCTTCTCATACACTATTTTCAAGCACTATTAATAGTTGAAGGGTCCAATTTATTGACCAGTTTATTAATGGTGTTTCTTTTTTCAAAGATTGCTAGAGTCTCTGCAACTCTCCCTCTTCTAGGATCTTGCTCATTTCTAATAACCCTTGCACAGTTCCAATCTCATAATGCTAATCCTAGATTAATAGCAAAATATTGAATAGTCAATCTAAAATCTAAAAGACCTTGACCAGCAAGTGATCTGAAAATGAAGTAAAATGAAGATCAAAGTTAAAAACATTTCTAAGATTAAAAATTGCAATTTCTGGATAATGAATTTAATCATTATTTTATTATGAATATAGTCAGTATCCAAATTTATTAAATTTTGTATTTCAAAAAATAATTAAAATTGCTTTTAAAAAATATTGTATATGATTACAATATTTGAAAAAATTGATTACTAAAAACTTCATTCAATGTTATAACATTCTCATAATTAGTTGTAATTGTTTATAATTTTTGTTTTAAAGAATAGTTATAACAGTATTTCAGATGGTAATGCTTACATCAAAAATTCTTACTATGTTATAATCATAACATTTTAATGAAATTTCTGAAATATGAATTCCAATCCAATGAGGACATATATTGTACAATATTTTGTATGTGTTTGTGTGTATGTGTTTAGGTGTGTGTGTTTAGGTGTGTGTGTTTAGGTGTGTGTGTTTAGGTGTGTGTGTGTGGTTTTTAGTATATTTGAATGCAGTGTAAGTTTAGTTTTTCAAGTTATGAATTTTGAATTATAAACAAAACTTATGAAAGACTTCATAATTTGAAGAAAATCTGTATTAAGATCATCATTTGTATTTGTATTAAGAAATGCTTTTAGAGTTTTATAATTAAAAACAATTTATTAATTTACCTCACATAAAACACCTATTTTATACTGCTTCATAAGTTCTCTGGCATCTGAAGAATGACCAACATCTTCAAAGTTTTCAGTGGCATCTTTACCTTTAGAATGAAATTTATATCAAATTTAACCATATTTCCACAAATAATTCTACATCTAAAAAATTCTAATAAAATATGTTTTTGATCAGTTTTCTAGTTCAAGCAATTACAGAAATAATGATTTAGTAATAAACATAAATTCAAGATGATGTATATTGCAAGATTAAAATACATTAATAGGCCTTTCTTGTAGGGCAGCCTTTTTTTTATACATCTTTTTTAATGATTTAGCATTAGATATATGAAGGCATAATATATATTTTATATTAGAATTATAAAAAAAAATTTAATACTATATGCTAAATAAAAGTTTTGAGAATATTTTAATTAGAGACAATATTCTCAAAGTTTTTATATTTATATGATATATTTTTGACAAAATGATATTTATTAGATTTATTCTTGTTGTATGTATATATTAATGATTTTCTTGTGTTCTTTGAAATAAGCATAAATAATACAATATTGCCTATGTACATAAATTTGATAATGTTTTAATTATTACTATTAATGTTGTTATTATTATTTCTGAGCATGTGCTATTAATATTTTCATTGTATTTGATGATATAGTGAAAATAGCACATGCTCAGAAATTATTAAATTTCTTTATATTATTAATAAATTAAATTCATATTGTAATTCCTTTCAAATTCTTTGAGTTCTTAATTTTAAAAATGAACAGAAACTGAAATAAGAGTTAATAAATTCAATTAAAAAAATTTTTTTTTATTTTTAATTTATATTAAAATGTTTAAAGATTAAAAGTCATTAGCTAAAGTAATTGTTTAATCAACTAAAAATATTTCATTATTATAAATTAAATTTTTTGCCTCATAAAACTGGTTTTTGAGAAAACACCAACTATATTTATGGGCTTCTTATTTAAGTCATTAAAAGAAAAAAGAGATTTTCTCAGAATCAAATACAGTGGTGTCTCGCAATTCGACATTTGAGTTTCGCAGCATGTGCGTGCATGGAATTGTGTGATATCATTTGCTATTTGTCAGTTCTTTTCAGGCTATTTTGGTGTTTGCTTGTGTTGTTTGTGTTAATTTTCAATTCTACATTTTTCGGAAAGTAAAAAATTTGTAATTATTATTATTTTTTGAGTGAAATGTAAGGATAGATTCATGAACTGACCAGAGGAATAATTCTGAAAAGAAGAACACTTGCCTGAACAAAGAGACAAAGAAAAAAATTGTAGATAAAGTGAAGAAAGACAGAACAATTAAAATGCAACTCAAGTATGGCGTTCTTAGGACAACTGTGGCAACGTTTTGCAACACAGAGAGAAGATTATGGGTGCTAGGATGTCTGCTGTAAGACTTCATTCCGACATCCAAGAGCTAATAAATTGTGTGTCGTGTATAAAATAGTATATTTTAATAATTTAGTGCATTATACAATAGTAAAGCACATATAATAAAGTAAATAATATAGTGTATCTCTTTCACTTTACCCATTAGGGGAGTGGGATGGGGACCGATAATGAATCTATACAAATTAACCTATTTTACATAGCCTTATATGGGAAATATTGTCCTGCAATTCGACAGTTTCTCAATTTGACATTACTTTGGCAACAGATTAGTGTCAAATTGCAAGGCACCACTATACAATATTTTATTATAAAGCATCCAATGGAATAAGATTGTCTTATTTTATAACAATTTTTGAATAAAATAATTTTTGACAATAATAGATAAATTTTTATATAACTCTTTTCAACAAATTACATAATATAGCTAAAACTGTCAGCACATAATCAGTTTTAAACATAATTGGACAGCATTTATTTTCATTCAAAACATTTTTATTTTATTTTTTTAAGTTTCCAGGAAATAAGACTGTTATCGGCTATCCAACACAAAAAACAATAGTACATGATTGTCAGTATAGGTAGATGCTTCTGTATTGGATACTGATATTTCTGATTTTCTACAACTCCAAATCAACCTGTGAGGAGGTTAACTTGGACCTGTCCTATTTTTATTTTATTATACACTCTATTACCTATACAATACAATATAATTCATTTTGTAGCAGAAAGTCTGTCAGCTGCTTTAAAATTGAAAAATTCAAAATGGTGCTGAGAACTGGAAATAAATGTCTTTTGGTTTTATTAGCATATTATGTAAATAACTTTTATTCCCGTATTGTGCCTATGATTGTTTATCTGCATTAAAGCTCATCTACTTATCTGTCAGTGATAATGAAAAATAAAAATTCTTCTAACGTTAATATAACATAAATTTCTTTATTATAATAATTTGTTTCATTTTAAAGGCTATATTTTCATATATTTAGAAAAATAAATCATTGTTTAATTATATACTATTAATTTTGTTGAGCTTTATTTAATTTTATTGTAGTCAGATTGTATTACTGAAAATGGAATGTCTGATTTTAACATTATATCTATGGAAAATTGATTCTTGGTTTACAAGTTATTACTTAATGAACTCACTCCAAAAACAAGTTAACTTATAAAAGCAGTAACTATCTTAGTTTGTAATTACATTTTAATGAATTTAAATAAACAGGAATTAGCCTGAAAAATTTGGAAGATATTACACAGTCATATTCTGTTAATAATTGTAGTAATAATATATTATTTAAAAAAAATGACTGAAATTTTACTAGCTTTTATTTTATTTTATCAGTTTTTTTTAATTGCAGCAGAAAATTTCTGAATTTGCAGTAAAAATCTAGTTATTTGGATTAAATGTGGCTGAGCATGATTTGGATATCAGAAAATCCAAACATACACAAAAATGATCTCATCTCATATATAAACAAATATAATATTATTTACCTTACTCTAATTGGACCATAATTAGTTTATTATAACAATCCATTCAATAAAACTACTGGGTAAAGTAGGATTGGTCATAATTTCTTAGAAAGATAATAACAGCAGTAAAGCAGTAAAAGTGCCATGCCAATTTGAAGGGCTGTAGATTGTTTACTGTCTCATTTTTCTCCTAAAAACAATGAAAATGAAACAAAAAATTAATGATTAAGATATATTTTTGTTTATTTTAGCAAAATTAATCAATATATAATCTACAATGGTTTTTCAGTTTTAAGCATTTTATAGCTCATATGATAAATTCAATTTTACTTAAAATTTCAAAAATATCATTTATTTCATCCAAAAACCAAAATAATTTTGCTATATTAGACTATAAAATCAACAAGATGGGATTTAAAAAAATCCAAATTCTTTTAAGCAGTTCCAAGAAAACAAATTTTATAAAAATGTAATTTAAAAAATATTTTGGCAACAAAGAAATTTTAAAAGCACTATCAAAAAATGCATATTTTAAACTAATAAATATAAAAAACCAATTTGCAAAAGCTGAATTAATAAAATCAGTATTAATTTTTTGTTTTTATTCCATTTGATATGATGCATGGCACTGAACCAGTTAATCAAAAATTTGGGTAATATTGAAAATCCATCAATTATCTGCAAATATAGAAAATAATTTAAAGCATTCAATACTGAAGATCTTTCATCAGACTCTCAGAATCAGGACTTTTTTCGACTATTTCACAAAATCATATTTTATTTTTTTATTTCAGTTCATATTTTTGCATCTATCATTGTATTATTATTTGTATAGCAATCAAATATATTTTTCTATTGCAAAAAGTACTATATTTTGAAAATATAATTAAGGTGTAAAAATAAAGAATTTTTTTTTTAATTTGAGAATAAATATATTTGAATTATATATTTATAATTAATATACAATTGTAATGCAATTCTAATTTGGTTTATGATTATTAATAATCAAATCTAGTTTTACTACAATTTTTTGTCTAAATTATTATTGCTGAAAACTTTTCAGGAAATATCAGTTTTGATTAGACATAACTAATATTTCCCAAATGATATAAATTTTTTTCATCATGCAAAATTAAATTGGCCTAAAATTAGATTCTGCTTGTAACATATTTAGATATTCTTTGGTTTGTGTATATTTGACTTTGATAAAATTCAACTTTACATAAAATATTTTCCATAATTATTTCCAAATATATAGCTACAAGTTTTATAAACTTCAAGTCCAAGTATGTTAGTTTTAATATTTAAAAGTTCATGTTACTTAATATATGTTTTGTATTATCTGTTGATCTTAGGTATTATATTATCATATATTATTCTATGTGGCATTATATTCTTTCTTTCAGAGAATAATAATGTGCCATGGCATTGTATAAGTGCAATCAGCATTGTCCACTTAGCTTCAAAAATTTTTGATTCAGAATTTTTGTAAATAGTTATTTTTCTAATTTAATTTTTTCTAACAAATTTGGGTTATGTAAAAACTTTGATCCAGATTATTTGCTTAACTTGGGGAATATCTGTAAATTGAATGATAGAATTTGGCAAACTGAAATGTTTAAATTATTTAGCAGAAGACAAGAAAGAAGAAATGGATTTTCAAGACATGATGCATTAGTTATAAAAATTATTGAATCTGATTTTCTTAAATATTGATGTAAAGAATTTTATACAAATTTTTTTTAGTTGAATTTCATTATACTATGAAAAATCATTGCAAATATTTCTAGATATATACTTGGATTGAAGCATATTTTCTCATTTGTAAGCTTTTTTTTTTTAACCAATTGGATGTTACTAACTTGTAAGCTGCAAAAATATTATAATGCCCATCATGCTTATACCCACAGTGAGGTTGGCTGTCATGTGAAGAATGAGGTTTAATATACTGGCTTTAGACCTTCATGAAAAATCTGAACACAAAACTGAACCTGGATCTTCTAGGAAATAACTATATGCTTTACTACATGACTTTCTAATTAACACTATTCTTGAATTGAAATGAAATATGAAATAATTGACTGAAGAAGAGTTATGCATCAGCCTAGTCATCATTATTACAAAGCCATTGATAATAGCTGTCATAAAAATACAAATTTACTTTGTAAGTAATTGCAGTCATAAGTTAGAGACCTGCTGTAATATATTTAAAAAACTTTATAACATTTTGTTCATAATAAATATACATATTTAAAAAAAATAAATAAAATTTGTAAAAATTATATTATAGAATATTATGTAATATTTCTCAATGATAAGAGATTCATCCAAAATTTTTAGGTAATGTATTATTGAATTTTATAAATTGAGAATATAATTGAAATATATTTATTCATTCAGTTTTTGTGTAGTCCTAAATGGCCTTTTTTTCTACACAAAATGGAGATTAAGTAAATTTCTATTACTTATTAATATCCAAAAATTACACTATCTTTAATTGATATATTCTTTCTTTTTTCTAGCACTTAGGTAGGATAGAGAAGGCTTTATTATAGTTATTATATAGTTACAGAAACATTTTTAGTCTATTTGACCCTCATCAGCTGTACTTATACTATATACATATATTATGTAACATTTAATAACCTTTAAGAATTCAAATAGAATAACATGAATTCTATAAATTTGATTCAAATTCGAAAATAATAAATGTTTGTTGTATTGTTAACAATTATTACTTTTCTTAATTCTCTAATAATACAGAAAACTCTCGTGCTTTGCATATCAAAACAGTCACTCTATAATTCAGTGTTTTTCGATCTTTTTTTTATCTCATGGCATACTAGAACCTATAATTAAACTTTTGCAGCACACTTAAATTATGAAGATAAAAAAAGCTTGCTTATTCACATATATTTTTTACTATATTATATATATGTTTATTATAACAATGATACACTCTTATAAGCAATTTAAGATATTTTAATTTTAATATGTATACTTATTGTGCTTTGGACTTCTTTCAAAAATAATTTAATTAATGATCTTTAAAAATTTTTGCAGCAGCACTAGTTGAAAATCACTGCTATAATTATTATTCCAAGATGACCAAAAATCAGAAATTTAGTTTTTTCCATGTTACTTTCTTAGTGTAAAATAGGATTATTTCAAATCCATTTTTCTTATTTATAAATATTTTCTGATTCCATGGTTTTGAATATAGGAATTTTAAATTTAAATTATTCACCTATTTCAATAACTTTTTTATAAGCATTTGTGAAAAATCTTGCTTCCAATAACTTCCTCAATTATTCTGTTCATGTAAATTTTCTTTCTAAATCTTTTTTTAAAAATAATTTGTTAAATTGTATTTAAAGTAAATTTTAAAAATGTAAAATAAAAATAAAAAAAATCATGATGATAAATTTCAATAATGCCTTATATGTTTTGCATTAATTATTTTTAATTAAAGTTCTTAACTAATTGAAATATGAAAATCATATAATGAGATATAAATGTGATTCATAAGTATAATTGATTTGGTGAAAAGTTTTATATATCATGACTACAGTAATTATTATGCTAACTATAATAATTATATGCTATGATTAGCATAATATATTTTCTGTAGCTTAAATTTCATTTTCTGTTAGCTATAACTCAAAATATTTGATTTCTTAGGTTTGCTATTTTAAGTTTTTCTTACTAACAAGGAGACCCCGTGAGTTGAAATGTGTGTAGTTCGTAGAGAGGGCACTACTGAACACACTTGTAAAATATTAGGTGTAGATGCCCACCCAATCAAAAGAAATGAACCAAAAAAATATTGTAATCTGTTATAAATTAGTATAATAAGTTAATCTATTCACTGCGATGTGCAGCTGTGTGGTAAGATATCTGCTTTCGGCGATGGTGGCCTGAGTTAAAGTCGTGCTACGGCACAAAAAATTTTTTTGTTTCGATTAATTAATAACATTTATTGTTTTAATTTTTTAATAATTTAAACAAACGCATTACAATAAAATAAAATATAAATTATTCTATTTTAATATCAATGTATATCAAATTTCTACACTATGCACATTTTTGGATGATAATTATCATAAAAACAAAGAAAGCAGAGACACTTTCGGCAAACAGAACATTGAATAAAAGGTAATTGACCACATTCACATTTAGCTTTTGCCAATTCAATAGAAAAGCAAACTTGATTTACATTTAGGAAAACACTGCGTTCGTTGGTTAAACCTGAAGCAAACCATGCATATTGAAGCATCAGTTGAAAAATTGGTGCTTCCAACTGATGATGAAGCAAAGAATGGATTCGAATAGCATCCTCTCTCGATGTTTGTTTAAATTAATTAAAAATTAAAACAATAAATGTTATTAATTAATCGAAACAAAAAAAAATTTTTGCGCAGTAACACGACTTGAACTCAAGCCACCATCACCGAAAGCAGATATCTTACCACACAGCTGCACATCGCAGTGGATAGACTAACTTATTATACTAATTTATAACAGATTACAATATTTTACGAGTGTGTTCAGTAGTGACCTCTCTATGAACTACACACGTTTCATTCACATTCGCGTTTCCCAACTTGCGGGGTCTCCTTGTAAGAAAGAATTAATTGTTATATAATTATTATACATGACATGATTCTATGAAATGTTGGAAGTTTAACCATGTATTCTACATTTAAAGCTGTTTGCATTAACATGGTCTGAAAGTGCTTTATTATAAAAATAATATAGCTTTAAAGATTCAATAATCATGCGTGGAATTGATATTGTTAAATTTATCATTCCTTATGTGACTTAAAACAGATTTGTTTTTTAATTATTGAGAAATTAATGTGAATGCTTGGGAATATTTTTGTAAAAGTTTGGAGAAAAATTCAGATATCATGACATTGTGATGATTTTCTTTAAATTGATGAAGACAGTAACAGTTTTTACAAAAATCACTATTATTATTATTATTATTATTATTATTATTATTATTTATTTAATTTTT
>AYEL01067813.1:0-24778 GCA_000484575.1 Olivierus martensii
AAAGCATTTATTAACACTTTTGTAAGTGTTTGAGTCTAATAAATTTTATATTTTTCATTATCTAACTTGTTTTGAGAATTTCTTCAATTTATTAGTGTAAGTTCTAACATCGTTGTTTTCGTTCTAGTCTAACACTTAATCGGCACTTCTAGTTTAAGTTCCGATTTCCGGTTTTGTTTCGTCAGTTAGACGTTACATTGTTAGATTGTTTAGTAGTTAATTAGATTTAAGTTAGAACTTAGTTAAAGACCTGAGCTCAGGCCGAACTCTGGATTGCAGAGTCGTTAGAACCGTTAGGTTTAGCTGATAAGTAGATAGTATTGACATTTGCTCTAATCCGCGACTTTGCAGTCTATAATACAACTTAAAGAAAATCAATTTTTTAAATCTCGTAAATATATTGGAAGACAGCTTAGAAGTGATTACATTTTCATAAACCAGATAGTAAAGCTGTGTTTTTTTCATCTGATGGACTGGATTCACTTCAAAATCTCATATTCTATATTTTAAAAGATCTTATCTGTTGATCTTTAACTATGAAAATCTTTTGTCAAACCAATCATAGTGTGGACCATAGGCCCTGAAATGGTTCTGCCATTAATAATTTCTAATTGGAAAGCAGTAAAAATTAAGAAGAAAGAAAAAATGTCTCCAGTTAAAGTTGATACTTATTGTTGTTTAGCAATTTCACTAAAATGTACTTTATATTAAAAAAATCATAATAAAATATAGAAATAACAGTGTATAGTTCCTAAATTTATTGCAGTGGCATAATTAGATATATTTTATATACATTGATAAATTATGTAAAAATAAACCAGCTGAACATTGTTTAGAAAATAGAGATTTTTTTTTTAAATTGGATATTCCACTTATTTAAATATGAGATATCATATTTTAAAAATTTCATAGAAAAGTAAGCCTTTTCCAAATATAAATCAAGAATAAAAGAGAATACAGTGGTATCTCGCAATTTGACACTAATGAACTAGTGTCAAATTAAGAAACTGTCGAATTTCAGGACAGTATTTCCCATATAAGACTACAAAAAATAGATTGATTCATTTCAGACCCCCATCCCACTTTCCTAACAGGTGAGATGAGAGTAGGAAAAAACAGCACTTTATGCAGTTGAATAAAGTAGAGATCCCACCATATGCAGAGGAGCTAATCAAGAAAGGCCCAGCATGTGCATTGTTGAAGCAAACCCAGATTATAGATGATATACCGATTATTGAAGAGTTGATCAAAGATCAAGACGATTTAGAAAAAGAGAACCTGAGATGGACCTTTGTAAAATCAAAAATTGAATGAAAAGAATAAGAGAAGACTAGAAGAGGAGACTAGAAGACTAAACCTCAAGAGAACCCTTAAATGGTTAAAAGAAGAAAACTATACAGTCACCAGAGAAGATAAAAGTAAAAAGATGGTTCTACTAAAGAAAGATGTTTACGATAAATACCTACTGGACTATATAGAAGATACCAAACCAGAGGAGCTACATAACGATCCAACGGCGAGATTGGCAGCTAAAGTTGAGAGGCTAATTAAGCACGCTAGATTCCCACAAATATGGAAAGTCCAAAAACAAGAAGCACCTGTATGCCCAAGACTTTTCGCTTTTATAAAGACGCATAAGGTACCTGTACAACCAAGGCCAATAGTGGAGAAAAGACTTGCCCCAACGTACTTCCTTGAAAAAACTATAGCTAAATGGTCCAATAAAATATTGGGAAATACCGAATTTTCGACTACAGATACATCTGCAATACTAGAAAGAATTAGACAGGTAAAAATGGACGAAAGTGATATCTTTGCAACATATGACTATGAAGCGTTATACCCGTCGCTTAAGATAGAACCAGTATGTCTGCAGTTTTACAGATTTTTACTGGAGCATGTACCAATCGAACACAGGGATCCTAAAGTTTTAAGAGAAGTGGCCTACACCATATGTTATGGTTCCTACTTTATTTTTAGGGGCAAGATTTATAAGCAACTCAGAGGTGTCCCTATTGGTAGTCCTATAGCTGGTACATTAGCAGAGATTCTGTTAAGGTCAGTTGAGAAAGAGATACTCCCAAGATTCCAGCCTATAATGAAGTTATTTATTAGATATGTAGACGACATCCTCATCGTATGGAAAGAGGATTCTAATTTAGATGACTTTGGAGAAAAATTCTCTCTAACACACCTCGGAATAACACTAAAGAAAGACCAAGTAAGTAGGTCACAAATACACTATTTAGATCTATCTTTGCAGGCAGACGGACCCAAAATAAGAATATCAGTGTACAGAAAACCGACGTTCAAGCCTATCCTGATTCCAAGCTGGTCACAGGACCCGATTAATTACAAGAAGGCAGGGTTTAGAAGTTTATATAGAAGAGCGCTGAGCTATTGTAAAGAACATGAAGATTTAAAGAAAGAACTAAATTATATAAAAACAATAGGAATCGAGCACGGGTACTCGAAAGCATTCTTATGGAAGATCCTGAAACAAGTAACAAAGAGCATGGCCACGAATGACAAGCAAGCAAAGAATAGTATTGAATGTAAAGACTTTTTACCGATCCCCTACCATCTAAAGAACTTTAATTGTGTAAAAAGAATAGCCAAAAGTAGAAGCAAAAGATTAGCACCAGAAAGGTCTACTACAGTATTTAACGCATTGAGAAACGAAAAGGACCCCCTGGAAGAAACCGAACGTAGAGGGGTTTATAAGATCCCCATATGGCAACCAGATAGACAAATAAACTCGGCGTATGTGGGAGTTACGAGCAGAAACTTAAGTAAACGTATAGAAGAGCATAAGATAGATATTAAAAAAGCGAGAACATCCACCTCTCTTGCCCAAGAAGCTTACGCTAGTAACATCGAGGTAAATTGGAAAGAGGCGAGAATAATTAGAAATGTACCACGTCATACGCAACCAGTGATAAGTGAATCCCTAGAAATCCTCAGGAGGAAAGAAAAAGAAAACCTAGTAAACGACAGAATAGCATGGGAGCCGTCAGGAGCATGGAAATACGCCATAAATAAACACATGAGCTAACGAGAAAGTCCGATTAAACAAGCCTCACGTATTAGCACACCACATCCCGTAAGACTGCACTTGTTCAAGGAAATATTATAATGTAAACGCAAAGCGGCTTAAGAACTGAATTGTTTTTAAAGTTATTTAAATGTTTATTTTTATGTACTAATATTTTGAATTTTCTATGTTTATGTGATCTATCTGTAATATGTTTATGTAATATTATCGAAAAAGTTTTTTGGACTATATTCTACGTAATGATTGACGTATTTATATGTTCTTGTAATAGAACTAATTTTAAATCGTAGAACAGGAAGTAATTCCTCTTAATTTCGAAACTTAACGGAAAGAAACGCTTGTAAATATTCGATTTCGCCTAAAAATGTGCCTGAAGATGATTCATTGAATCGAAAACGTTTGCATAAATTTATAATAAAAACTTTATTCAACTGCATAAAGTGCTGTTTTTTTCCTATTTATTTAGAGATATAAGTCTAAGCAGTTTATTTGAATAGCAGTAAAAGTGAGATGAGAGAGATACAATATAGTGTGAGGAAGTTAACTTGGACCTGTCCTATTTTTATTTTATTATGCACTCTATTATTTATTTATCGTTATTTTCCTATATACTAACGTATTATATTTTAGTTTAAAAGTTAACTTACTTCCCACGTTCTCCGCCTCCGTCGTTGGCAATCACGTGATACGGGATCGGCGCCCGTACCCGGAAGAGCTATCCTAGTTAATAATGTCTTATCTACATAATAATTGCCACTGAACTGATATGTGAAAATAAGAATGATCCGTATCAGTATTTTTGTTCGATATATAAATTAATTGTAAAGATAATGACATAAATGAAATACTCTGTAAACTAATAACTTTGAACTTGTTACGTATAAGTATGTAAATGAGCGAGTGCGGCGGTCACTCGAGAATCGTATAAAAAAGACGACGCAATCGACAAGCATTAGAGGTGCTGAATTTCCAGACGTGGAATTGGTGAAGTTGACAATTGAATTTCTTGTAGGGATCGACTATTGATTGAAGTTTGTATCGGAAGTGGAGGTATTGGAATTTAAGTAGTATTTAAGGTTTGTTTCTTGTGAAATTTTGATATTTGAATTGGATTAAATAAGTTTTGTGGTTTATTTCATTGTGCTTTATTAAAGTTTAAATAAAGCTTTTATTAACACTTTTGTAAGTGTTTTGAGTCTAATAAATTTATATTTTCTTATTATCTAACTTGTTTGAGAATTTCTTTAATTTATTAGTATAAGTTCTAACATCGTTTTTCTTTGTTGTTCGTTTTACTGTTAACACTTAATCGGTACTTTCAGTGTAAGTTCCGATATTTAGTTTCGTTTCGTCAGTTCGACGTTACTGTGTGTTAGATTATTTTGTAGTATTAAGTTAGAACTTAGTTAAAGACCTGAGCTCAGGCAGAACTCTGGGATTTGCAGAGTCGCTAACCGTTAGGCTTAGTTAGTATTGACACTCGTAATAAACCGCGACTTTGCAAACCTATCTTATCATCATGAATTTTTAAAATTTATTCATTTTTAAAATAAGATTAAAAAAATTTACTTTAAATAATTTTTTTATCTTATCAGCTAATCTCAACTCAATAGACTTTGTCAGTAGATACACATTAGGGTTTATACAAAACCCAACTTTTGAAAAAAACCAGTTTTTGAATTCCAGTAATTTTTATTTTTTTGAATTTATACAAAATATATATATCTATCTTTCCTGTCAGTATTGTCTGACGAAGACGACACATGGTCTGACGAGAATGCAGTTTCTCTTTTTTCTTTTACATTTTTGAAAAGATCAACTATCTTTCTAATACTTGTCATTCGTCCGATGCCAATAAATCGATTCTTCGACTCCGTCCTCTCTCTCTAAACATCGTAGTTCTCCTGTTATCTTATTTTTTGTATTGCGATTTTATTATCTAAAATTAAATTATATATATATATACACACATAAAATTTAATTTTAGATAATAAAATTGTAAAAAAAATAAGATAACGGGTACGATGTTTAGGGAGAGAGGACGAAGTCGAAGAGTTGACTTATTGGCATCGGATCAATGACAGGTGTTAAATTTTTGAAAAGATCAACTATCTAAAAGAAAAAGAGAAACCGTATTCTTTTCTGTCAGTGCTGTCCGACAAAGACTAAGGACTGAATGGCATTCATCCTAAGAAAAAATATGGATGAAAGAAAAGAATAAATACCTTTCTCTTCCAAGTTTGTCCACACAACCTAAAATTGAATACTCTCTCTTCTTTTCAAGAAATAAAATTGTAACTCTCTTCTTATTTTGCATATAGCTTATTTACTTCTACAGATAATAATGTTAGTTTTATGTTGCATTGTATTTTTATTTTCTTGCTGTTTTATTAATTTGTCGTCTTTGTCTCCAAGTTAATTCTCCTATTTTGGATCCCTGCATTACATACAATGCATATTCGATAATTCGAATATTATTTCAAACCGCATTTTTTTCATCCATCCCCTGCGGGATCCTTACACAATATGCCCAAGGCAATTTCAAGACAATATGTTAACTTTTTGTAATTAAATAATTAATTAAATTTGCATATTATATCTAGTATCTAAAACCAGATTTTTAAATTTAAACACCGGTTTTCAAATTTTATAAATTTATCCAAAAAACTGGTTTTTAAAGCCGGTTTTTTAAAACTGACAAACCCTAATGGGCAACTAAAAGACTAAGCATGTCAAGAATTATTTAATAATAAATGCTTACAAAGAAACAATCTATTTTATTTTATTTCAAGTTTTAAATAATACAATTGCATATAATTTTGGTAATTTTTAGGATAATTTTGTTTAGAATTTAGTTATTCAATTATTGCCCATAATTCTTACATGCATAAAGTTTGATTTAATTATAATGATTACAGTAAATTAAAAGCATTGTGCAATTTTCTTATACTGAAAAAATTAGGTCTATAAATTAATCAAGTGCTTACATTCTTATGTGGATTATAAATATAATCTATATTTAAAAAGTAATAATTTTGTAATGTTAGGGTTATTATAAAATGGAAAACTCAAAATCTAATTGATAAAAACAGTTTTATCACTCCATAGTATCAAGAAAAATAAGAGTAATAAAGGATGCGAGATTTGAAACTTTAATTGAATTCTTGTATAACACAGCTGTAAATGGCTTTAGAAATAGTGAAATATATTTCCTAAATATTTTTTATTTTGTAAATTTCAGTTTTAAGTATTTTTTTATATTACAGAAGGCAAATAATTATTTTTATATATTAATAGAGTTGTTCAGCTGAAAGGTCATGAATATCTAGCTATAAAAATGATATAAAATATCATTTTTATAGCTAGATATTCATGCTAGATATTCTATTCAGCTGAAAGGTCATATTCATGACCTTTCAGCTGAACAACTCTATATTTATATCTCTCTTTAGAAATCAAAATCTGTCAGGTAATGATATAAAATCACTATAAAGTCTAAGGATTTCAACTAATGTATTAGCTCTAGATAAAAAATTTCTATTGATTATTCTTTGTTAGAATTGAAAAAATTAAAAATATAAAACATTTTGATATATATATATATATATATCATATAATACACTGTTATTAATGTATGTAGGATGGCTATTATAAATAGAATTTTAACTTATATTTTTCTTTATATAAAAATATTTTATTTTTTTAAAATTTTTGCTCGATTTCATAAATTTTAATTGAAATTGTTTTTAAGGTTTTTAATTTGTTAAAATCAAAATTATTAAATACGTATATTTTTGTCATCATATGTTTTATATCCTAAAATGAAACTAAATTATTATCTAATAATATAAACTGAATACTGCATCAAATTCTAATTTCTTATTAACAGTTATTGAAAAATTAGAATAGAATTAAGATATTAGACAATTTCATTTTGGAATTTTTAAATTTATTTTTCTTTTGTTAATTTCAATGATTAATATTTTTGATTTAATTAAGTTAGCAACTGGCATGTTAAATTAGATATAGTTAGATTAATTATGTTCGTTTGACAAGTTATTTAAAGCAATTACTTAAAAACAAAACTATCACAGTAAAAGTACAAAACCTGAAATTTGATAATCCAGAAATTCAAATAATCCAACATAAAAATTGGCACATATTGTATTAATAGCATTAACATAAATTTTTAAAATTTCTGTGAAAATTGATCAAAACCTATAGAACTAGCTATCCAGAAGAAAATAATTTTTGAAGATTTTTGTTATAATTCATTATAATTATTATAAAAATTATTAAAAACAGGATTAAATTAATAAAAATAGTGACATTAAAACACAAACATCACCACAAGCATCAGCTTATGGCAAGTTTTTTCAAATATAAAGTACCAAAGCAAATTAAAAATTTGAACATTAATTGCAATAAATTGATGCTAAATATTCATAAAGAGGTATTTTAAACCACATACATAACTCTACAATAAAATATAATGGATTTATAACAAAAATTCCATCATCTGCTACAAAATCAGAAAATCAAAATGGCAGACTGAGAGAAGTGGAAATAGCATGAACTCTAGCTGCCATTGTTTCATCGGTAAATTATAAACAACTTTCATTCCTAGGGTATTATTTACCTGTGTAGAAGCTTATCTTACCATTTATTGATGAAGATGGCAAGAAATAAAAATTCCTTAATAAATTATGAAATCAAGAACAGCACTATAGCATAGTTAAAAGAGCACACTCTAATTTATTAAAAATATAAATTGGCTATAGTTAAGCACTTATCAGTTATATTTTGAGAAAGAATAGAAGATTATTGAAAAAGCAGAACTAAAATTTGATCCCATTTCACTCTGAGGGCAGCAATGTGTTAATTAAGACGACAATGCAGATCCAAGCATAAATAATAAGATTGGTATTTATCAAAATAGAATTATTATTTTTAATTTCTATTCATTTATTAGAATTAAATGAATAGATGAATTAAAAATCATTATTCATATGCCACCATTATTTTTTTATTATATAAATGTAAGAAAATAATCAATTGCCAGAATAATGACTTATTTTAAACTTTTGTGATTGTTTATACCAGGAAATAACCAATATCATGGTAACTTAGTTCATACCTATCTAATAGATACATCTCAAATATTTTACAATATTTTAAACTTTTGCAATTACTCAAATTATGGAAATTTTATTGATAAAATAAAAATAATTCATAATACTTTCTGACAGTCTGGCATTTTTGTTATAGGCAGAACCCAATTTTAGATCAAATTAGTTTTGCTGATAAAAATTATGACATTTAAGCAATATTAGTTATGCCTAAAACTTTTAGGAAATGCTAGTTTAAACTAAAAATTATAGCAAAACAAGTTTTGACTGTTAATCATCTAACAAAACTTGTTTGGTTAATTTTATATAATGATAAGTCTTGTTTAATCCACATGAACAGGACTTTATTGTAAATTCAAAGATTTCTACTACAAATATAAAAACTGACAAAATAAAATTAAACATAATATAGCTTCAGTCAATTTTTTTAATATTCAGTAAAGTCATATTAAATTTTTAATATTCAGTAACAATCATTTATTACTGAATATAAAATCAAACTTCTTACTTTTTTCTGGACATTTTTTCTTATGGTTTTAATGTAATTCGAAGATTTAACTTCAAGTTTGTTAAAATGCAATTTAGACTATGACTATTTACTTAACTTCTGTATTAAATTATGTATGTATGTGCTTTGTTGAAATATTGTAAATGCTGTTGAGGAATTCTGATATTTTTGTATTATCATATTAAGAGAGAAAAATAAAAACTCTCAATGTTAAGAACTTAATTAATATGTAAAGTTCAAAAACTAAGAGTACTAAAACTAAAAAATTTATCTTTCCAACAATTCATTTTAGAAATTTAATAATGTAATAAAAAAACCATTTGTCAAATTGACTAAAGTATTCATGTGTAATTTTTCCTCAGCTAGTTTTGTTTAATTCAGTTTCAGTTAATACTAGTTTGACATATTCAAAACTAATTTTACCTAAAATCACATTCTGCCTGCAACTGCACAATTTAAATGTTAACAAATCAAGGAAATAATCTTGAACAAATTTCATCAGAAAATATAACAGGAATTCTTAAATTTATTTAAAGCAGAAATCTTCATATCAACACAAAACTTTATTAGACTGGTCAGTATTATGAGAACATATGTTTGATTATATAATCTTTTAACAAATTAATATTTAGCATGAAAAGGATTTAAACTGAATTAATTAATTTACATCTAGCATATTACTTACATATTATTTAGTTATAATGAATTAACAACCAAATTTTTTTTGTGAATGAAATAATTATGGAAAATGTATTTTTATGCAAATATTCCTAATTCAGCCAAATTCTACCCCTAGTGAATTACTTAAGGTTAAACTGCCAAATTAATGATTATTTAATAATTATGCTATGATGCCACCATCTATTAGATTAATAATTACTTTTAATTTAAGCTAAGATGATATCATTTGTTATTTCTAAAACTACTTAAATTATATGCATCAGAAATTGGAAATTTTCTAATGTCTTGGTAGTCTAATTGATTAAAGTGTCAGGACAGTAACCCAAAAACCTGGTTTTACTCCAGGCCAAGGCAAATTTTCAATTTCAGGTAAATAGAAAAAAATTATAGTTTAATTATTAAATAACAGATCGTGCTATCTTAACCTATATTTAAAATAATTAACTATTAATCCAATAAATGCTGGTATCATAACATAATTATTAAATAATCATTAATTTAACAGTTTAATTCTAATATAGTTAACTAGGAATGAATTTGGATTTAAAAAAAAAAAATTTCCTAGTTAGATTTGATTATGATTTAATATATTAATGCTATATTAAACCCAATAAATAAACACTTACTTCCTAGAAACTTATTTTACCAACTATGTTATCTATAAATGCAAAATAATTCTTATTTTCAAATATTTAATTGATAATAAAAATTAATAATGAATTTGTAGTTAAAAAAGTTATCTTTACCTGCTAATTCTAAAAGAACTTCTTCTCCACCTGGATGCTAAAATTTTGAAAAAAATTATTATTAAATATAGTTATTTCAAATGATACTCAATTATAAATATATATTTTCAAATATAAAAATAAAAATCAATAAAAATATAAGTATCAAATAAATATATTGATTTTATTATTTTTATTATTATGAAAATAATTAAAATTTCTGTATTTGTTTGTTTGTAAAAAATACCATATATTTCTTACAAAGAGGTATTTTGTTAATTTTAACAATAAAAATAACATTTTTTATAAAATGCTGAATATAATAATAATAATGCTATGGTACCACCATCTATTGGATTAAAATCCAATAGATGTAGCACCATATTATTATTTTATTTTCTTCAAAATTGCTCAAAATTTATACAATAGAGGTAGTCCTTAACTTATGACACCTAGATTTATGACTAATTCATATTTACAATGACGATGTTATGTTATGTTAGTAAAGCCATTATATTGCATGAGGGATATTCTGTATCTGGTGGGGACCACTTATAGAGCTCATCACAGGCTGGCCAACACCCATGATGGGTCAACTGGATGGTTAAAGGATGGGGTTCAACAGGCCAGGCCCGGACCCCTTCTGAAAAACTGGTGATATGGTCTGGATTTGAACCTGGATTCTCCAGGATAGTAAGCCGAAGCTACCTGGCCGACACAATGACAATGCCATTGATAAATTCTTCTATTGGTCAATGCAATAGATCTGGGTTTGATACCCTGACCTAACGGTCTGATATATGGAAAATGTCCATTTTTGTTTTTAATACTTGTAGTTTTATATTTATGTTTATTAAGATATTTTTTATGTTATGTTTATAGAGTGCCCTAGTAACTAATATAGATAATATAGAGGGCCCTAAACATTAGTAGTAAAAAATCCATAAATTTTGAGCATTTCCACTTACAACAGTGGGGTTTGAAATTTTTGAAATTGAACTCCATCATAAGTTGAAAATACTTTTCAACTTATGATGGAGTTCAATTTCAAAAATTTCAAACCCCACTGTTGTAAGTGGAAATTAGATTACAAAATTGACAAGCTATGATAAAAAAATTCCAAATTCTATCTAGTAGTTCCATTCAAAACAATATTTGTAAAAACATAGTTAAAAAAATATATTTTGGCAACTGAAAAAATTTAGAAACCACCATAAGAAGTAGACATTTTCATGTAATTAACATAACAAAAGATTTGCAGTTAGCTGGATTAATAAAATCAAGAATTAAATTTTTTTTAATTTTTCTATGTTTTTTTTTACTACTTTGTTTTGATATCTAAAAATATCAATGGCACACATGTAATTAGGTCATGATGTCTATACATGTCAAAAGGGTATTCAGATCTCATTCAATGACTTTTAAAATCATTGCATTATTTTTCTGCTGAAGATCTCTCTCTTATTCTGCTAACCTTATTCTCAAATTCCTTAATGTATAACCTATAAGTTTCATCATGCTGGAGAGAATAACATAATGGGATCTTGTAGACACCTAATGTTTTATATCAATAGGTAGCAGAGAGCAATCATTCTGTAGTAACTGAAAGATAATATTATTCCTTTTATACTTAATTTTCTTATAATATTTCCTCTAACTTTTTCCTGTGCGGGAAAACAGGTGTGCAAAACTGTTGCCCATCATTACTGAGTATCATACATACATACATTAATATTATGCACAATTTTCGTTTTTACATCTTTACATCATTATATGATTATATACAATTATTAATATAGTGGAATAAAAGCTAGTTATATAAAATATAATAGATATATTTTTATATAAATGTACATCTACATTCCCTAATGTGTGTAGATAATTTATACATTTGTGCAAAACATTTAACAGATGTTTTAATATACAAAATATAAAAGTTTGTACATTTGTAAAAATTTTTGTATTTTGCACATTTAAAATTTTGAATATGTACACTATGCATAAACTGGACAGTTCTACAATATATATATAAAAAAAAATATCTAAGTAAACAATTACTTTTATATATCTTATAAAATTATATAAAACAAAGAATTCACAGTAATAATACTGTTGTATAAAACGTTTATATTTTGTATATTTATATGATATTTTATACAAATTGTATATTCTTATATGATATTAAAAAAATAAAATGTTTTCATTCTAAAAATTATAGTAAAATATTTTAATTGGGTTAAACGATTCCAAAAAAATGTAAACTATTGAAACTTTTAGATAATGATCAAAAGAACAATAAAAAAAATCAGTTGGAAAAAAAAAACTACAAATATGATTTTATATATAAAATTAATTTATAGCATAGATTCTTTACAAGCACTTTTTTGGTAGAAATAAGTACAGACAGTACTCTTATTTAGTATAAAACATTAGAAAAATATTTTCTGCTAAAAAAAGCCATCTTCAGATATATAGATCAAAAAGATGTTATGAAGTCTTAAATTGACTTCTTAATACTTTTTTGCTAATTGAAATATAAAATGGAATAAAAAAAAGTTTTGTCAAGCAAGTCATTAATGATATTGAAGCGAGTATAGCAGATGATTTGCTTACATTTTTTTCAGATAAATTGTAATGGTTCGAAAGGAAGTAAATCAATATATTTATCCATAATCACTCGTTTTTAGAATTCGACAGCACATCGTAAGAATTTAACTTTGCATCTTCGTATTCTACTTAATATTTTCAATAATTAATAATTATTCTTTTCTCTAATAATCTTTCATTAATCATATACTTACGCATCAAACTTGTTGTTCATGACGTTTTCGATAGAGACCATCAGACTTTCCAACCATTTAGTTGGAGTTGGCTGCAGACGCCAATTTACAACATTGTTGCCATCTAAAAACAAAATCATGGCTAAAATGTTTAATGCTTCATTACGATTAATATCCTATATACAACTGGAAATACATTTGAAGAGGACAATAAAAACAGACATTTTTGAATTGTTCAAACATCACAAAAATATGAGAACGAAATTCTAAGTTCATTGGTAGTATCTTCCATATGATGTGTCCATGGATTTATTGATATTTATATCCATGGATGAGCTAAAGTGAACAAACACTTATAAAAAAAAAAAGAATAATTCTTTATTTGTCTTTAAAATAAAATCCATTTCAGATGCTTAATCCGATTTTTCATCGGTTTATGTAAACGGACAATTACTACTGTCATTTTCACATAAAACTTGAAAAAAATTAAAGGTGAACCTCATAGAATGCACGGTGATGTTTAATTATGTGATATTTCTCAGGATGGTGCTAGACAGTCAACAATGTAAGCACCACCGAAAGACCTCACGAACATAACCGCCTCAGAATCCGTCCACGAAAACCGCGCCTAGCTAAGGTGGATGAGTCCAAACGCGAAAGGGAGAATCGCAGTCTGTATAATGACGGGTGGGAATATTGAATTAATATTATATTAAGTTCTGTTAAATATACTATTTCCAACGTCGAAACTAATCATTTAGCATTCAACATTACAATAAACTTCCATTCAACTTCAGTTATCTTGCGTTTAAAAACATCCATGTGCGAAGCTGTCATCCCTATTTTGTCACTGGACTCGTTCAGTTAGCGCACGCGTACTTATATAGATGGTCGCAAATAAGCTGGTCGGACAGTACTAAACTAACAATTGTTTCGTGAATTTTCAGTACTTTTAATAGTAATAACATTCCTAGCATTGTATATACTATTTTAACTTTACTGAGAAACATTTAAAACGGAGGGCAACATAAGTTTAATTTATCACAGAACATGAATATTTTTCCTGTGTGGCTTAATTCCACTTTCCACCCAGTTGGTATTAGACGGCAGGGAATTCCAGTGCCCATCACGATCATCGGACTGTTCCTTTGATTTTATACCGCTTTCCATATTGTTGAATACCAGGCATATCAAACACGCAATCCTAGCACTCTTCAGTGTGACCCGCATAGATATATCCAAAAGATATATTAAGATATACTGGATAATTAATTATATCTTTGGATAGATCTTTGGGAAGATAATTAATTATATAATATCCATACACATTATATAATCCAATATATAATTAGATATTAGAAATATCTAATATCCAATCTTTTGTCATAAAAATATCAGCTTCGAATATTTGTTCTAAGATATACTCATGACTAATATTAAGTGGTGGGGCAAAACAAGCCCTTCCATTGGTTGTCTATCCCCGCGGAGGGGTCAACCGGATTGTGGAGGATGGGTATCGATAGCCGGGACTGGACTTCATGATAATTATTTCCAAGGGGTAAATCTGAAACTTAAACCCAGGTCCTCCACAAACCGAAGCGTTTCCACGCGGCCAATCCGACCGACCCTTCATGATTTTTGGATGCTATTCTAGGAGATTTTATATAATCCCATTACAGTAATGCTGCTATAACAATGTTATGGCAAACATAATTTTGTTATCGTATATCTTTTTGACGTGAATAACGTCTATGCTGATGTTGTACGTTATAGCGATCAGGAAGTCACGAAAAGTGAAATGTGTAACTGCTCCAATACTCCCAAACTACAATAATAGACAAAAGTATACACAATTTATACTTAATTTGAGACAATGTTGTAGACGAATATGCAAGAAAAATTAGAAACTTTAATATTAAACGCCATTTATTTTGAAGCGTATATAAATATTTTTTGTCGTTAATAAATGACGCCACTTTTCATTCAGGGAGAATACTAAGTGATGGGGCAAAACATACCTTTCCACAGGCTGCCTACCCTTGAGGAAGGGTCAGCCGGATTGTGGAGGACAGGGATCGATGGGCCGGGCCCGGACCCAATGATAAATATTTTCAAGGGATGGGACCCGAGACTGGAACCCGGATCCTCCAGATTGGAAAGACGAAGCGTTTCCACGCGGCCAATCCGGCCGACCGAAGCTTATATTTTGGTCATTTCCGTTGCGGTTTGGTACATTCACTCTTAGCAATTTCTAAACTAATAGACAGACAGCAGTAATAAATGACGGAATTATTCAGTAGGAAATTTTGTTTTTAGATCAATAAATAGTTTTGATGTAGCTTTTATATTTACCGAGTAAGAGGTACGCACAGTTCAGAGAACTGAAAAAGTTTGAGCATTTTCAAATTTGTTTTCCAAATATCTTGAAAACAAAAATGTTAGACAAACAATAAGGGCCAAAATTATTTTCTTTTGAGAGCTGTACAAGGTGTATAACTAAATTTTTAGTCGAGGTTTTAGTTGTCAAGAAATAGACATCACAAATTTATATTGTGCGGTTTCCAACATGACGTTATTTACGAACTCACCATCAGCTCCAATCATCGCCGAAATTTTTCAATCTCATTTTCCGACCGTTCGCAAGTTAAAAGTGGCGAAACCATTTTAAAGTCTATCATGTATTGCAAACATCAATGAAGATCTACATTCTAGGTTAAATGAACGATCCCTAATATAAATTTTACGAGTCCAGACGCCTAATATCGGCATGATGGACATATGGTAAAGCAGTCGCTTACCATCTTAGAGAATGCGGGTTCCACATCTTTAGTTTTTCAGTAGGTCCGAGTCCGGTAGTTGAACTTCATCTTTCAATCTTCCACTTGATCCCATCATGAATATTGATCAACCTTAATAGACACTAAAAGTGACCGCCGCCAGATAGTGTATGTATATCCTATGTAATATAGCGGCTTAACTAAAATCTGTTAAAAAAACAGCTAGAGACGTATTTTTTTTTTTTTTTTGCATTTTTACGCCTTTTTCCAATCAGGGAGATACTAAGGGGCGGGGCCCTAACTTAAATCTGTTAAAAAAACAGCTAGAGACGTATTTTTTTTTTTTTGCATTTTTACGCCTTTTTCCAATCAGGGAGATACTAAGGGGCGGGGCTAATTTCAACCACGGACTGCACCCACAACTGTGGACCGGGGCCGGATAGTGAAAGATGGGGATCGCCGGTCGCGCCCAGCACCCCGAAAAAACTTTTCAGATGCTGCTGCTCCCGGGTCCTCTTGAGTGGCAAACCATTGCGTTATCACTTAGCCATCCGGCCGCTATCCGCGTTCGAGTCTCGGGGCCCCACCCCTTGAAAATATTTATCATGAGATCCGGGCCCGGCCCATCGATCCCTGTCCTGTACAATCCGGCTGACCCTTCCGCAGGAGTAGGCAGCCTGTGGAAGGGCTTGTTTTGCCCCGCCACTGTGTTCTAATTGAATGGAAAGTGGCGTCATCTGTTGACAAAAAAAAACCCGTAAGAATGAGGGTGGTCCGAGGTAGAAAATAGAATGCCTCGTCGATATCCAAGTGGCATTAAATCGCATCTCAGCAACAAATTTATGCTGAGTCCATGGTAAATAAACGAAAATGCAGGGGTGGTAAACGACGTATTCCGTGATGAAGCTTGTATCAAGCTTCAACACGGAATGGGTACAAATGGCTAGCCTATTATACACTGACGGAAAAAAAAATCCCAACACCAAGAAAAAATTATTGTAGTATATAACTGACGGAAAAAAAATCCCAACACCAAGAAAAAATTATTGTAGAGTATATGAAATTTGGACAATGCATTTGTGTAGTTAACATGTTTAATTGATTCACTGACGGAAAAAAAAAATCCCAACACCAAGAAAAAATTATTGTGAGTAACTAACGGAAAAAAAAATCCCAACACCAAGAAAAAATTATTGTAGAGTAATGTCAACACCAAGAAAAAATTATTGTAGAGTAATGAAATTTGGACAATGCATTGTGTAGTTGACATGGTTTAATTACTTAAATTTTCAATGATCACAGGTTAATTTAAGCTCAAGAAAATGCATTTCAAATGTGAAATAGATGACAGGTTAATTTAAGCTCAAGAAAATGCATTTCAAATGTGAAATGCTACAGGTAATTTTAAGCTCAAGTAAATGCATTTCAATTGTGAAATGCTGTTGCATTAAAAAATGCATTTTCAAATGAAATGCTGTTCGCATTAATCAGCCGGTGTAACCTCCAGAATTTTGAATGCAAGGCTGCAAACGTGCATGCGGCCAGTGTAACCTCCAGAATTTTGAATGCAAGCCTGCAAACGTGCACGCATTGTGTCATACAGGTGCCGAAAGTGTAACCTCCAGAATTTTGAATGCAAGACTGCAAACGTGCATGCATTGGTAACCTCCAGAATTTTGAATGCAAGCTTGCAAACGTGCATGCATTAGATCGATCCAGAATTTTGAATGCAAGCCTGCAAACGTGCATGCATTGTTGCACGTGCCGAATGTCACTTTGTGGTATGGAGTTCCATGCTTGTTGTACGTACTTGTTCTAATCTGTGATCATCATCTTAGTAGTTTCTTTGATCAATATATTGAGACCATTTTTCGATCAATAAGAGTACTAAATGTGGGACGAAAAAAGCCCTTCCATAGATTTCCCACTTCTGCGGAGGAGTTAGCTGTATTATAGAGGAAGGGGACCGATGTGCGCTCCAAGGGATGGAAATCGACACTCGAACTCGGGTCCAGGTGGAAAGCCGAAGCGTTTCCACGCGGCCAATCCGACGACTAGTATCAAACAGTGGCGGCTCGCCCATAAGGGCTGCAGCCCTCCCACCAAAATTAAAACATTTTAAAATTATTATACCTATTACGTTACTATACAATTATTTTACAAAAACATATTTTTTCCGTTCGTAGTATATTTATTTTTGAATTGTAGTACATAGGTACCTCGATAGGCGCTCTGTGTGTGTGTATTGTATGAGTCAGTGCGATTGCGTACTCATCAGGGCTGCAATCAGTGCAGACCGAGTCACACCGCATAGCCAGTGTATTGAGCAGGTGGGGGTAACCCGTGATATACGTTTTTGTAGATCGGAAGAGCCAAGTGGGGTAACCCGTGATATACGTTTTTGTGATATGTATATCGTGGGCTTGAATCAGTGCAGACCGAGTCACACCGCATAGTCAATGTACTGAACAGGTGGAAACCCGTTTTTGTGATATGTATATCATGGGCTGCAAACATTGTAGTCCGCACTACGTATTTTATTATAATTTTTTCAGCCCTCCCACAAAAATCATCCACGAGCCGCCACTGGTATCAAATATATTTGTCGATATAGTTATGAGAAATTCGTTTTGTTTTATGCAATTTCAGAATAACTCTTAATAAGTTTATTGCCCAAGCGCTTTGCACATAATATTCGTTAGCCAGAAACGATTTCTTATAAAATTTTTAAGAATTTTGGGTCCCAGTTTTACTTTAATGATGATTCTATCTACATTATGGGTTATATAGGTTCTAAAAAAACTATAATGATGAGGTCTTGTGACTTAAAACGAAATTTCCTTTTTAGAAAAAAGGAGAAAAAAAGAAAAAAATTGAGTGCACCACTCAAGGGATATATTAGTAATTCTTGATTAATAGATTATCTGTTTCTAATATAAAGCATTTCGATAAAGTGCTATTGCACTAATAATTTCGATAATATGTTTGCAAATTTTTAAATGTAATTAATTGTCGGCCGGATTGGCCGCCCGGCCGACAATCGGAGGACCCGGGTTCGAGTCTCGGGTCCCATCCCTTGAAAATATTTATCATTGGGTCCGGGCCCGGCCCATCGATCCCCGTTCTCCACAATCCGGCTGGCCCTTCCTCAAGGATAGGCAGCCTGTGGAAAGGTATGTTTTGCCCCATCACTTAGTATTCTCCCTGAATGGAAAGTGGCATCATCTGTTAACAAAAGAAAAAAAAATTGTCGGCCGGATGGCTGCCTGTTGAGGTTGAGACTTACCATCTTGGAGAATTCCGGTCTCAGCCGGTTAAACCTCATCCTTCCAGTTGATCTCATCATGGGTATTGATCGGCCTGTGATGGATTACATCAGTAGCCATCTCCAGATAATATAATAAATATAATTACAGAATTACACTAACCTAACCATAAATGTAATTTATTTTAAATGTGATATCGTTGAGAAATTTGTCTAATTGGTACATCGAATCATTATAGAATATTTCCAGATTAATGATTACATCATTATTTATATTTTATAGTATATACCAGGCCTGGTTTATACTATTGTCTATCCACGAAAGCCGCGCCTACCTACGGTGATGAGTCCAAACGCGAAAGGGAGAGTCGCAGTCGATATAATGAATTAATATTATACAGTAGAAGCCGCTTATTATAATCACGGATATTGTTAACAAAAAGTCACGGTCTCGAATCATCAGTATTAAAATACATTATGAAAACTTCGCTTATAGTAATCAGAAATTCGGTTATTGTCATCAAAATCGATAAACCGCTATAAAATACCGTATTTAAAACTAAAATATTGATTAAATCTATTAAGATAAACAATATTATTTGTTGATTGTTCATTTATTGTTTCGTTTTCACCGAAATTTAAGCAAAATACGAAAAAGTCCGATGATAAACAATTATCCTCCATTTAAAATAATGCAGATTCGACTTAAATGAAAAGACATGATTTGTGTGCGTTTTTTAATTAATTATTATTAGGACGATGTAAGTTTGATTTAATAAAATTCATACAGACAAATATGACTGTTTTTTAAAACTTCACGGCACCTTTTATGTGGTTTCACCGCACGTTTTGTCCTTACGAATGGCGCGGCCTTACTGTTGCCAGATCTGGCGAGTTTTAATGTTTTTTTTTAATGACGAAATATATAGTTTAAGATTTAGCACTTTATAATTTTCTTTATTGAAAAAAAAAATTATTTTTGATATAAGAATTTTCTTTCTAGTGCTCTAAGTCTTCGTAATTTTCCGTAAACTGGAATTCGCAACATTAAATGTAATCATTTCACTTCACTTTTTCGCTTAATCGATTACATAATATACAGTATAAAGTTCAATAAGTGTTCGTCGATCAGTTATAGAGCTTTATATTAGTATTATTAGCGTTATCTTTTAATCTAATACAGTATTCATTTTTTTATTTTATATATTCCCGCATCTATCATTTTTTCGTATCCATAGTTTTTTTCGGAGTCCCGACAAAAACGATGAATCGAGATTACACTGTATATAACAGCAAAGTACAGCATATACTATAAAATAAAAAATAATCGAAAATTATACTTTTTTAACATGCACTGCTTAATGTTATCAATCGGTTATTGTTATAAAAATAGATCGGTCCCAAAGTGATTCTAATAAGCTGCTTCTACTGTTAAATATACTATTTCCAACGTCGAAACTAATCATTGAGTATTCGACATTACAATAAACTTCCAATCAACTTCGGTTATCTTGCGTTTGTTAACATCCATGTACGAAGCTGTCATCCCTATTTTGTCATTGGAGTTGTTCAGTTAACGAACGCGTACTTGCGTCGATGGTCGCGGCTAAGCTGGTCGGACAGTAATTATATATATTTTTTGATAAAAATTATTCAAACATTTTCAATAAAAATATTGTATACTACTATTATATTTGAATTTGAAATGTTTTCGATACGACTATTTCTGTGAAAAATAAAAGACGAAAACTGTCTGATTAAGGACACGCAAGGAAATACGTTTATGTATTTTTGAATTTCGGCTTTTTGAAAAATTTTCTTCGCCTACCTTATTTTCTATAGATACTTCTTACTCAATTATATCAAGTATACCCTTACTAATTTTTCTATATAATCAAATTTTTTTCGGTCTCATAACTTTATACAGTGATACCTCGGATCACGAACAAATCG
Organism: Olivierus martensii; assembly: GCA_000484575.1. Taxonomy (NCBI): domain Eukaryota; kingdom Metazoa; phylum Arthropoda; class Arachnida; order Scorpiones; family Buthidae; genus Olivierus; species Olivierus martensii. The sequence continues at coordinate 20,874 of AYEL01067813.1, forward strand.
GTCTATGAACACCATTCGCGAACAAATTCCATAACTTTATACAGTGATACCTCGGATCACGAACAAATCGGTCTACGAACACCATTCGCGAACAAATTTTGCTTCGCTTTACGATGCTTCGGTTCACGAACACACACGTACGGAGTGCATGGAGCCTCACGTGACTCGCGGCGCATAAAACCCTGCACATAGCCTCGTCCCAGCAGCAATCCAATTCGCCCAGCTCATATGGGTACAGTTAAGTTCCAACAAGTGTTGATATTTTAGTTTTTTTCTTTATTTAATTAAATTTATCCCTTATTATGGCTCCCAAAAAAGTTAAAAGTGTTAGTGAAGGTGGTGTTAAACATGCTTTCTTCTAATATTACTGTTATATTTATTTCCGTTCTGTATTTTTCCACACACAAAGCCATAACATGTTAAAAATTTTTTCTAGGACAAAAAACGTATTATTTGGATTTACATTAATTGCAATGGGAAAAATTGATTCGGATTACGAACTTTTCGAATCACGAACAGGGTCAAGGAACGGATTGTGTTCGTGAACCGAGGTATCACTGTATTTGTTTTACCAATATTTTTGTTTTTGATGAAGAAGGGCGCTAATTTAAAATGTTGCATATGTGCGCCATATTTGTTTTTGTTTCTTTTTACGCCCCCTTTCCAATCAGGGAGATTACTAAGGGGGCAGATGGTGAAGGACGGGGATCACTGGGCCGGGCCCAGTACCCAGAAAATATCCGGATCCTCCTGCGTGGTATGCCGACAGCGTTACCACTTGGCCATCCGGCCGCCTATGTGCGCCATATTAGATAGCGCCGGCTCTAATTACTTTTTATCCGAGATATCCCAAATTTGAAATCTCTCTTAGGTCCTATCATGAGATAGTTATGTTCGAAACATCATTTTATATTTACATATAATAGGCCCTATTTTAGCATTTATCAAACTTTTTTTAATTGACTACTATAGGAATCGCACTCCGTTATATTGTGACCCAGCATCGTAATAAATTACTAACTCAATGAATAATGTTCATTTATTGGTATTGATTAATACTAAATATTTGTTACAGATAGTATGTATGTAAAAAAATTTCGAATCGCTTTCAGGAAAGTTTTATAAGTTGAAGTCGAAACATTTCTGTTCGTGCGATATGGCGGCTTAAGCTGTCTAACCAACCAAACATTTCTGCATATTTTTCTTGTTCTGTCCAGGATTTGTCTCACCCATTTATTTCGCGACCTGCAGTTTGAAAAACTCTGCCCAACAATTTAAATACATGCTGGATGGATTCCTCAATGTTAGAAATCGAAGCCTTCAGTAATATTGGCTAGAAAATGGTGTGAAGATTTTGTAGCAGATGGCCGATAAAAATGTGCAATAGCGTAATTTTAAATAAGAATCACGGGTAAGTAACGCAGAGATTCAGGATAGGAGAATTGAATCTGAGACTATGGTAAACAAAATTAATATATTTATTAAAACAGCAAGAAAATAAAAATATAATTAATGTTATTAGGGAGTTTCCATACAGCTACTTTCGCTTCCGACCGATAACTAAAGGCCAGTTTCCACTTACGGAAAAGTACTAACTAAAAATAATCCGGAAATGGAAAATTCGAAAAATTTCCCTATAAGCAGTGCGGAAAGTATCCGGAATATTGAGTTGGGCAACATTTAACTTTTCCGTAATGTGATCCGGAAAAAGAATATTTTAAACCAATATCATACCGTTGAGAGCGACGTCATATATAACGCACACAATCATCGAATGAGAGAAATATAAGTATGGAAGGCAAGAGGATGAAGAATCAAGAAATAATTTAGAATGTGTGACGTCAGAAGACAAATGCCAATAGCTAGTGCTTTTGAAATTCTTTTCCGGATTAAATGGGAACACACTGAATTTTATGGACGGAAACCATCCGGAATAATAAAATATATTCTGTATACATAATTATTTTCCGTAAGTGGGAACCGGCCTTAAATGAGAAAATCGTATCGTTTCGGAAAGTTATCGGTGTCGCTTCGGCAACTCAAACTTAGTTCGATCAGCCGACACCAGATGTTCTATTTTCGTAAATTCTCTCAATTCTCATAAATTATTTCTATTCTATCTAATAAAGATCAATCGTTATATTAAAACGCTGATGGCCAATTTTAATATTGTGGGTTGCAACGGACAGCTTCCTTTTCGTCACGAAAACGACAAAAAATAGTTTTTATCGGTTAACGATATGACCGAAACAAATACGAATAGCAACGATATGACTCAACCTCGCGCATGCGCAGACCATGGACTCATCAGTAGGAATTGAGTCATAATTGTGCGGAAACTCCCTATTAATTCTAGATTTAAATTGTAAACGAACGAATTGGAAACGACCGATATACAAAATAAGAAGAGAGCTACAATTTTAATCAAACTCTGGAATAGAAAAGATAGGCTGAACTCACACGAACCACAAAACGGTGGTTACCGTGTGGTTGTGGCCGAAGTCAACCACTTGAGAACCACTTATATGCGCAGTCGGTAAGGGACTGCGCGTACATATGCGCAATCTGTTACAGATTGCTGATTGAAAGAAAACGCAGTCGGCGACTAGTGGTCGGTATGTCGCACTCTCCCTTGAGGGCAGTCCGCCTTTATGTGGCGAGGGGGCTTTTGCCGGCAGGCACTATGTCTGTATCTGTGCATCAGTCGGCGACTAGTGGTCGGTATGTTGCACTCTCCCTCGAGGGAAGTCCGCCTTTATGTGGCGAGGGGGCTTTTGCCGGCAGGCACTATGTCTGTATCTGTGCATCTGCAGCCGGGCCGATAAGGTCATAGTGTCTGGGTACACTAACACTCCCAAGTGGGGATGGCATTTTTCCAAGAATCCCCACACTGGAAGGTGCGCATGCAGTAAGCACACAAGTATCCTTCGGCCATATCCCCTGGTCGGGCCTGGGAAACCCGTACCCGAGATGTGGGGGAGATTGGTTGAAATCCGTTTCGTTTTTCGGGCTTCGTTTGACTTTCTATAGAGAGGCCCAGCGGTGTCGGGCAGAACTCGGACTGGTCACCCGGGTAGAAACACTGCCCCAGGTGAAGTTCTTTCTGGGCCAGTAGAGCCGGGGCTGCACACTCACCCTCGCCGGTGGGCGCTCAACACTGCCCCAGATGAAGTTCTTTCTGGGCCGGTAGAGCCGGGGCTGCACACTCACCCTCGCCGGTGGGCGCTCTGTAGTTTGCCGATCGACCGCCCAAGTCTCTGCGGGTCCGGGATTAAGAATCGGCCCGACTTATGCCCTGCGTGAGGTACGAGTCCTCTATAAGGGTCCCAATCCCAAGGCGTTGTACCAGTCCGAAGGGATGAATGGTGAAGGGATAGAAGCCGTTCCGGTGCCCATCCGAGGGTTGGCCTTGCTCGGGCTGATTGGGTTCTACCAGAGGCCGGGGAAGCTTGCTTCCTAGGGAATCACAAAACCTCGGGGAGTTGATCCGAGCGATATTCGGCCATGGCAAGGCGCCAGCAGCCCGACCATTGCACGGCATCGGTCGATATCGTCCGTACGGTGGCCCATCAGTCTGGCGCGGACAGTGGGCTGCATCGGTGATCGAACCGGGGGAGATTCTCGCCCTTTTTCGTTTTTCGGGCTTCGTTTGACTTTCTATAGAGAGGCCCAGCGGTGTCGGGCAGAACTCGGACTGGTCACCCGGGTAGAAACACTGCCCCAGGTGAAGTACTTTCTGGGCCGGTAGAGCCGGGGCTGCACACTCACCCTCGCCGGTGGGCGCTCTGTAGTTTGCCGATCGACCGCCCAAGTCTCTGCGGGTCCGGGATTAAGAATCGGCCCGACTTATGCCCTGCGTGAGGTACGAGTCCTCTATAAGGGTCCCAATCCCAAGGCGTTGTACC
>AYEL01067814.1:0-32048 GCA_000484575.1 Olivierus martensii
AATAGTATTTCTAAGTTTCTCCTACGTTTACAACATGCTTCTACTATTTTGTCTAAACTACGACAGAAAAAAAGAGTTAATTAAGAAGAAAAACATTAAAATTATAAATCATTACTTTTCTTAAGATTCGTATAATCTATCTGACTTAAAACACGAAAGAAATTAATAAAATAAGAGCTTTTTATTATTCATAGCATTAAATGCGCAGAACCTAAAAGTCTTGAACCGAAAATTTTTCTTGGTCTGCGCACCGCCATCTTAGCTATTGAATACTAAAGGTACTTTATGCCTCTAAAGTACATTAAGAGACATTCGTTAACTTAAAAGTACTTTAACTCTTAACGTAATTTAATATTTCGTGTCTGGAAAGCATTATTCCGTTAAATTCGACCTTAAAGTACTTTAAGCGGTCTAGTCTGTAGCAGGTATAAAAATTAAATTATTTCATCGAGATTTCTCTGGACTCCACACCATCAGCTTCTTCCTAAAATGATCCATGACATATATTCATTTTAAGCTGTTCATCAAGCGTTTTTCTCCTCCCCCTCTAGTTTTACAATAATTAATGCTCTCCTCTAGTTACGAACATAGATTGTATATAAATTCTGTTTATAACTTATTGGTTATTTTGGCTCCAATATTGTATATTGTAATATATTTCACAATTGGACTGATTAAAAGCTTATTTCACAGATTTTAATGAAAAGTTCCGAATATAAACGAGGAATTTGATATAATCGCCGCCATCTTGAAATACTGTCATAATATGTTGACTTTGTAATTTCACATATTAATTTCGAGAGCATTTTGTTATCATAGGGTGCGTTCCAAATCTCAATAGCAAGTCATCAGCGATTAATCTCTTATGACATCAGAAATAACTCAATTTCTGGAACGACCATCTGATGAGCTTAACACTGATTAGTTTGTTGAGTTTTGAAACGGTTTGCTGAGATTTTTTACTCATCAGTGGTTAGTTGAGGTTTGGAAAGCACCCATATTACTTAAAATTATTGAAGCGTTTTTGAAAATGAAATTAAACGTTCGTAAATAGAGGAACGTCTGTATTTTGCTTTATTAACAAAAGTATTACTTATAACGAATTTTACTATAAATTATACTAAACAATCATAATTTAAGTAAAATAAAGCATTGAGATTACATAAATATTAGAATTTACAACGATTCGCGATTACAAAAGTATTCGTATAATAAATGATTAAATAGTGTACAGATATCTTACAATAACATCTCCTTGGACAGGTTGAATGTCCCACAATTAATTTTGATGTTTTCAGCGAAATGGAAAAAAAAAAGAATTTTAAAGATGAAAAGGTCCGAACTTTTGATGATGAACAATCAAATTCTCGACAGTATTGTACCTCTACCTTGGCTGTTCTCTATCAGATTTGGTTCTAAAATAATTCAAGTTGATATAATCAAAGTAAACAAATTGGCAATAATAGTTACAACAGACTTGTAATAATTTCGGAACTATTGGTTCAAATATATGAATACGGAGAAATTGATGTCTTCGATGGAAAATTTGGGAAGCTCTTCCTCAAGCATGTCTCAATAATTACAGCGCGCACACAATAGAAATTATGTTTAAAAATATTAAAGTTTTTAAAACAAACTTTTTCTTCTGTTATATATATATATATATATAGTTTCTGTGATTTAATGATGCCCGTTGTTTAGGTCATTGAAATATTATTGATGACAGCGCCAGATCTATATATTTTGCACCTGAGGCAACATTAGAAAATGGCGCCTTCTCTTTTCTTCACTCACGCACATTAATATGTATTCATAGTCACAGAGAAACATACAAAAAACTTGGGTTCGGAGACAATAAACCCAGATTGGCATTATATGCAGCTTTAAATGAAAATAAAATATTAGAGTATATATGTTATAAATAAAAAAATTCTTAAAGTTTAACAAGATTAAATGTTTTAAACGGATATTTGATTGATAAACGAGCCAAAACAGTGGGCAGAGTTGTTAGTAGTAGTATTTTTATTTATTTATTTTTTTGCTTATTTTACGCCCCTTTTCCAATCAAGGAGATTACTACGGGGGCGGAGCAAGTTCCAACCACAGGCTGCACCCACACCCGTAGAAGGGAGCCGGATGGTGAAGGACGGGAATCACTGGGCCGGGCCCAGTACCCCAAAAAAATACGTGATGCGAACCCGGGTCCTCCTGCATGGCATGCCGACAGCGTTACCACTCTGCCATCGAGCCGCCTGAACAGCGGGCATTGTTACTAACCAGCACCAGATCTACGATGAGGAAAGCGAGATAATCGCCTAGTGCGAAAATTATGAGGGGACGCAAAAATTGCAGTTGCAGTTTCACAAATAAGCTTAATTATATTCATCTTGACAATATTTTATACTGTAGAGGCGGTCTACAAAAATTTAATATTCAACTTTTCTACATAACTTTTATTGTACAGCTCCGGCCAAAATGTTTGTCACTTCACCGGATACATTCGGCTTCCTTACAATACAGAAAATAAGATTCTGTGCTTGTATTCTCTAGGATTTGTAATCCAGATATGCCTTATCCTCAATGTTGCCACCTGACCAGTTTTTCGAATAATGATCCGGTAATTGGTTCATTTGTTCAGTTTTCTTCGAAATTGAAAATTTACAAAAAAAAAGTTTAATGAGAAACTTTTATTTAAATTTCAAGAGTTCTGTTAAACGATGATATTAGTTCCAAATATCACCACAAGAAGTGACTGTGAAAGCGAAAATGTTCCTGTTATTATGAACCTATTATTATTATGTTCTGTGATTTTTAGATAATTTTTGCAATTTTTATGTATTTTTTTATTTTTATATCATATTGCTTAAGAATTATTTTAATATTTACATTATTATTTATATTTTTGTCAGAAGAAACCTGGACACAAAAATTTTTTCATGTTTTTATATTTTATATAACTAATAAACATTGTACGAAAAAAAAATTTTTGTGTCCAGGTTTCGATCACTGACTAGGTGGCAACATTGCTTATTCTATATATACAGGTTGATTCAAAAAGGTTCTGCCAAAATTTACAGACTAGAGGATAAAATTCCAAGTAAAAAACTCTAGTTGTGTTTTTTTATTTGAGTGCCGCTTAAAAGATATAATGTGTGAAAGTTTTGTGATGTTGTTTTCAGTTCAGTCAAAAATTATTTTTAAAATATGTTTATTTGCATTTTTTTAAATCATCTATAAAATTTTAAACTATTAGAAAATTTAGAGCTTTAAGAACAGAATGTTTATTAAATTAGTGACCAATTATTTAAATGAAACATAATTGTTTTACAAACGTAGATTCATTTTCAAAAGTTAAATTGCTGCTTGAAAATGAATTCTGCATTTGTTAAAGGCTATCCTAAAAAAATTTAGAGCATTGAAAACAGAATGTTTATTAAATTGATGACCAATTATTTAAACGAAACGTAATCGTTTCATTTAAATAATTGGTCATCAATTTAATAAACATTCTGTTTTCAATGCTCTAAATTTTTTTAGGATAGCCTTTAGCTACCCAGTAGTTAAAATTTATAGGTGATTTTAAAAATGCAAATAAAGGCATTTTTAAAATTAATTTTTGACCTGAAATGACATCACAAAACTTTTGTGCATTATCTTTTAAATGGAGCCTCAAATCAAAAAATGCAACTATACCCTTTTCAATGAAAGAAGAACTTTCAAGGTCAAATTCGATCATTGACGAGTCTTTTCAGTTAGGGTTAACGATAAGCGATACAATGTAAAACGGATGGCAGTAGAGAACTTATCATTATTTTCGATTTGATGTTTGATTTAAAAACATAGTAATTAGATTAAAATATTTTAATTTTTATTTTATAAATACTAAAATGTCTTTTTTTATCAAGTGTTGACAATTTAACTGGCATGTTTTCCATTTTCAGGTCATCGTCTACTGTTTTGCTTCCTTTGATTACAATTCTTTTAATTGTCGATACAGAAATAATGATATTGAGTGAAGTTTCATTGAAGATGTCATTTTGCAAGATTTCTGCCTTTTAAAGTACTTATATACATTTAAAATAGCATTTTTAGCTTGACTGAAGAATGTTTCTCCTCGCTTACAAACAACTCTATTATCTGCCATTACTTCTAAATATTAAAGGACGATGTTGTCATTCGTTGTATTTATTTAATTTTAAGCGATTAGAGTTTTAATTTAATATTTAATAACAATCATGAAATGTAAAGTATTAATTTAATAATTTTTAAAAGATGATAAACATTTCAAATTATTAGCGATGATAAAAAGTAAACTGCTATTGGATGAATGAAACAAAAACCGATTATTCTATTGGATGAATTGACCTTTGAAATCCATAAGCTCTCTACCATATAAGGCAGGTCATTTTTCATTGAAAAGGGTATAGACTATTTTATTCGGAATTTTATCCTCTACGTCTGTAAATTTTGGTACAATCTTTTTTAATCACCTTGTATAAGATATCAGGCATATTGTAAATAACTTAAAGATTAAAATCAGTCTATAGTGATGGGCATTGTAAAATTCAGCAGATCTGATTAACTGGAGTAATCAGGAAGTTAATTTTCCAGATAATCTGCAAAATAGATATTATGGATAATATGTATTTAATATTAAAAATAATAAATTTATATGCATACATATATTTAAATATTCTATTATTTATTGAAAAAGAAAATAAATTTATTTATTTACAGTATTGAGCTTACAAATTGCCAAGCATAGATTTTACAATATCATTATGTATACTTATACTGGAGCTAATAAGAATTTTTTCATAAGAAAAAATCAATAATAAAAGTAGATGTTTAAATAAAAAACAATAAAAGTTACTTTATTTGATTACTTTCTTTACCAGGAAATTTACTATTTTGTTTATGATTATAAAATGAATAGGTACTGGTTTATATTATGCATTTTCTGCCAAATCATTTCATTTTTCCATAAAACAGCCTTCTTATATAGAATTACATTTCTTTAGAATTTTGGTTTATTTACAATAAAATAATTTTAAGAAATGCAATTCTATATTTAAGAATGCCATTTTATGGAAACCCTAATGATCACAGAAAGATCGAAGAAATATAATGTAATTAATGATAATTTGGGTCACAAACTACCAAATGCATGGTTGCTGGCTAATAGTTTATAAATCTATGTATTGTGCAGTGTTCTAACTTTACCTGTTATACATATAAAATTTAATTAGTTACTTTATATTTGTTCATAATAGTATTGTAGGGTATGAATGAATTGTATGAAAGTAGCAAAGGAGCTAAAGCACTAAGCAGAAAAAAATTCTTTTTTGTGTAATAAAAGAATTTTTTCTGCTTAATGCATCATTTGTTGCCTTATCATAAAAAAGTAATGCTGCGAGCGATAATACTTTAGAAATAAAAGAATTTTTCTGCTTAATGCTTTAGCTCCTTTATTAGCTTTATAAGTGGCAGAATGTCTACAATCTTAGAATTGTATGAATTTTTCTTAAATTTACATCATCTTTTGAACAACAAAAACAAATCTTTAATATTCTGATATATATTATTCAATTCCTAATCAATGTTTGTAGTAATGTTACTGATGTACATTCTGGAGAGGAAAATATTTTGCATATTAATATTCTTTGTAATGGAAGCCAATTCTAGTAATGTTACTGATGTACAGCTCCGGCCAAAATGTTTGTCACTTCACCGGATATGTTGGGCTTCCTTACAATCAATTTACTGAATTTTATGCTTAATTTAAAATTATTACTGAATTTTATGCTTAATTTAACTTTTTATTTCATCATCAATGTCTAAAAATTCATATGGAAGCCAATTACAAGTATGTGATGTCTTCAATGTTTACAAGACAGGTTTTTTTTTTTACCAACTAACATTAAACAAAACTTTAGCATTTAAAATAGAAATATGTAAGGGAAGGAAAAAATTAAAGGAAAGGTTATTGTTTTACTGGCTTTAATATGAATGGTAGTGAAAAACTTCAGCCCTTGGTTATTGGAAAGTTGAAAAATCCAAGATGCTTTAAAGAATTATTACATGTTCCTGTTGATTGCTAGTCTAACAACAGTGCATGGAAGAGAAGTGAAATATTCAATGACTGGATCCTAAAAATTTATAAGGAATTTTCACAGTAGAAGAACAGCATTTTGATATTTGTTGATAATTGTCCATCCCATGATGAGACAATAATCCTACATTAACCAACATCAAAGTTTTGTGTTTTTCAAAAAATTTTATGTTCAAGCTGCAACTACTGGACCAAGTAATCATCCATTCCTTTAAAATGCTTTTACAGGAATCATTTCCACATGCTTATGAACACCACAACAAACAAGTGACTTACAAAACCTTCTGATCTCAGAAGTGTTGTGCAAGTGATTTTTGATGCATATAATGATATTAAAGCTGCTGCTATATAAAACTGTTTTGGGAAGTCTGGAAATTCATTATTCGAAAATGATGTTTTACTATTTATATGATTACAACAATAGTTCTGCAGCAGAAGATACATTTGCACCAGTCTCTTACACATTTGCTCATCAGCCAAGAAACCTGGAAAATATTTACTAAAATTGATGATACATTTAACAGAAATGCTTTTGCTTATGAAAATATTGTGCATAAAATTTCAAGTGCAAATGTAATCCAGGATGAAGATTGAGGCATATCTGAGGAGGAAGCTGAAAAGAATACTACAAAGAGAAAACTAGTATTAGCTGAAGCTTACAGTACATTGAAAACAATAAGACTCTATTTTGAAAATTCCAACATTTCTCAGAATGAAACTGTTTTTGACAATCTCCACAAAATTGATAATGTAATTGTAAGATCCAGGGAGACCCTTCCCAATAACACTTTCCAAGATAATTATTCTGTTACAATTTTATTATGTTTGAGATCTGAACGATCATAATTTTATTTCAAAATTTGTCTAAAAATTTAATAATTATTTATCACCAAATTTGACAAAGTTTTATGACAGGAAATAGAGTCGGACCTTCAACACAAAAAAACGGAAGATCAGATAAAAAAAATCTTTTTCAACTTGTTCCTGTTTTGTATGTCATCAATGGATCACGATTAATCAGCAGCAACAGTTATTGTATAAAAAGACCTTAGTTCCTTTTGAAGTTGTTCCCAGTTTTGGTCAGCTCAACCAGACAGATGCTATTGGACAGTGCCAGGTTTCCATCATGTCGTCCCTGTCTGGGGAATGGACGTCGACGTATCCAAGAAACTGACAAGGGAAGATATGGACAAATGCAATACATTTATATCAATGTAAGGAAGAATGAAAGATACGATCAACAGTTCTCACTAACCAGGTGAAGGAAGGAACTTATTACTCATATCATCTTGGCTGGAGGAAGTCACCTTTACGATAAAAAGACTGTATTAATTTCATTCATTCATTCAGAATTAACTGCTGAAGATAAGGAAGAAAAACTACGACTACTGCAATAATACAAAGACAACTCTATTTCAGATATACACAACTCATTTCGAACTTTTGACTCTTTTTCGATTCATACATTTTTTTTCAATCACTATCTTTCATATCTCAACATAGCTATTTGATCTCGATCTTTATTTTGTTTAATCAATTTATTTCGAATTTGTCAACCTTCTACTTTTATTGTTAAATAAACTTGTTTTTGCTTTTGTTAACAAGTGGTGAGTCAGTCTTTCGCACCCGGAGCCCTGTGCCTCTTAACCATGTGACTTTATTCTAAAATTGTATCCAAATTAACGTCGGCTTAAAATCTTTCATCATTCTGATGTATCCAAATTAACATCGGCATAAAATCTTTCATCATTCTGATGTGTTGTGTTGGAGAATCACACTTAAACTTCTCCTGGTGTCAGGACCTGATGTAATATTTCTCAGCCAACCTGTTGCGGATTCTTACATAATTACAGATCACTTGAAAGAAATGTGAGCCTACTATTATACTTATTGAAATATTCTTTTTGAATTTGTAATATTGCATTACAAATTCAAAAAAAAAAAAAACATATATATAATATATAATAAGTCAATATATTTTAAATTACAGATTAACTAATATAAAAATTTTTGAAATATTAAATATTGAATTCTATTTTTTATTCTAAAAATAAGATTAAATTACTAATTATGTTTCAGGTAGATATCGGTAAGCTAAAGTTATACTATATGGAAGATGATGGAGGAAATCCATTAAATACTCCTGTTAGTTCAGAATTGGTTAAAGCTCAAAAAAAGGTATGTCTATTATTATTTATTATTAATTAATAACATTTAATAAATAGAATTCAAAGATAAATAATTCCACACAAACCCATATATATATTTTGAAGTTAAATTCTAAAGATGTTTTAAATAAAAACTAATGTCAGTTTTTAAATTAATTAATTAGTTAAATATATTTCAATGCAAATTTTTTGATTCTTTTGTAAGTTATTGGTTAATTAATCAGTGTTCTTTGTTTTATGTAATGAAAATAAATTTTTATTATGCTGATTATTTATAACAAAAGAAATACAAAAATGTTTTCTGAAAAATTCATCTTTTTCTAATTAGTCACTTTCAATTAAACCAATTTTTACCATTTATAAAACTATTATTGTATTTGTAATTTTTAATTATAAAATATTTTTAATTTATTATTTAATTAAAATTATTTATATATATTAATAAAAAATTTTATTTAAATAATTTTAATTAAAATATTATTTTTAGAAAGTTAATATTATATAAAAAAACAAAAATAATTTTATTGTTTTTAATATATTTCTGTACACTTTATTAGCAAATAACAACTTTAGTTAATTGAAATGGTACTAGACAGAATTGTTAAATAGATTAAAGTTAATATTTATATATTAGAAAATGTAATATGTCATTTAAAAATGCAAATGCAATATACAGTAATTTGTAAATCTTGTTTCCATCACTTTGATAATAAGTTTTACATTTTTTATAAAAACTGTTTTACGTATTTAAAAGTTGTTTTAAAATTTAAAAATACAGTGTAATTACATTGAAATTTCAGCTAGAAAAATAACTATTGCATTGGTTTGGAAAAAACAAGTGACCACTTCTGGCTTAAATAAAATATTGTACAGGATCGGTTTGCTTGTTGATCAAACACATATAGTATTTGAACAGGTACAATGCCCACTATTCCATTTTTAGCCAAAATATTTTTGTCTGTAATATTTGTATTTATAATTTAAAAATTAATTTATTAAGTAATGATAGCATTTTATTTATATGATTATCATTATTATATATTTAATTAATTTATATAGTCTTTTATCAATTGTATGTCTAAAAATTCATCCTGATATCTAGATTAAGTTCTCGCTAGAGGAAAAGGTGTTGAAGACAGTCTCAAAGTTGAGGGCGTGTACTTCTCTCCAGCAAAGAGCCTCTCATTAACGGTCATGTGCTCTTTCACAAGCTTTTTTCGCACTTGATAGTGAAGGGGGCTCTTATTGCGTGTACCAGATGACGAGAGGCCTATTTTTGTCTCCATACCTATAAAGGAAACAGGCATGTACGCCCTATTATGGGCTAATCACCCGCCTTATTCTCATTAAGCATTTCTGTGTATTGCTATCTATCCTTCCGGGTCTAATTTACTGAATTTTATGCTTAATTTAACTTTTTATTTCATCATCAATGTCTAAAAATTCATCCTGATATCTAGATTAAGTTCTCGCTAGAGGAAAAGGTGTTGAAGACAGTCTCAAAGTTGAGGGCGTGTACTTCTCTCCAGCAAAGAGCCTCTCATTAACGGTCATGTGCTCTTTCACAAGCTTTTTTCGCACTTGATAGTGAAGGGGGCTCTTATTGCGTGTACCAGATGACGAGAGGCCTATTTTTGTCTCCATACCTATAAAGGAAACAGGCATGTACGCCCTATTATGGGCTAATCACCCGCCTTATTCTCATTAAGCATTTCTGTGTATTGCTATCTATCCTTCCGGGTGCCACCCGGAAGAATTGTAGACTCATCTGTGTCCTTAAGCTTCGATTTTACCCAGATGCCCAATCCAGGATGACAAAAAAGAATTACTTATTTCCTTCCACTCATTTTTATTTACCAATTATTTCTTTCGCTAGCTACGTTTCATGTTTTCACATCGTTTAAACCAGTGCTTCCCAACCTTTTTTTGGCCATGCCCCACCTAAGCATCTATAAAATCCCGATGCCCCCGACATATAATTTTTATTATTCAAAAAGTGAACTCCTATTCATATGGAGAAAGCCTAAAATGGCTATTAACTTGATCTAAACAGGCTTTCAAAAACAAGGCATCCATGAAACAGAAAAATAAAACAAAAGGACAGTTGAAATACTGATGATGAAATAACAAAAAATTGTTAAATAATATTAATATAAATATGAAAAAACAGCAAATAAAGTTTCACAACTGCCGTGTACATTCTGATTTTAATTTTTAAAATGTGTATGTCACAAAGTATATTTATATACTGTATATATTGCCCCTAAAACCAAAAATGAAAAAAATTCATTGTTAATAATTCATTCTCGAATGGCCTCTCTGAAAAATCAAATTGGTCCCTTGTGGGGCGTGCGCCCTACGTTGGGAAACACTGGTTTAAACTATACTTAGATATTTAGTTCTTCCGGATCCCCAATCCATAGACGAATTAACCATTGATAAATATTCTATTAATTTCCTTAATTATTCATTCATTTATTCTACTTATCATTATGATTCTTTAGTTATTATTTCCAGAATGGGCTTCGGATAAGTGAATTATTCTTAATTGCTCCCGCTATGCCATTTCTATTACAATTTTAAGTTCTATATTCATCTTAAATTATATTTCCACTAAATATACTTATTTTTTTTGTAAACAGATGACGCCACTTTCCATTCTGGAAGAATAAGTGGCGGAGAGAAACAAGCCCTTCCACGGGCTACATCCATGTGGAGAATCAGCTGGACTGTGAAGGACGGAATCGACGGACAAGGCCCGGACCAAATGAAATATTTTCAAGGGTTTTTTTGCATATTTTACTCCCATTTTCAATCAGGGAGATTACTAAGGGGCGGGACCAGTTCCAACACGGGCTGCAGCCACACCCGTGGAGGAGGCCAGACGGTGAAGGGCAGGGGTTGCCGGGCCCAGCACCCCAAAGCTTTTCAGGAGATACCAAATCCGGGACGCGAACCAGGGTCCTTCAGCGTGACACGCCGACAGCGTTACTACTCGGTCATCAGACCGCATTTTCAAGGAATCGGACCAGAGACTTGAACCCGGGTCCTCCAGAGTAGAAAACCGAGCATTTTCACGCAGCCAATCCGTCTGACACTCTAAATATACTCTCTCTATATTTTATTATTTTGTATTTTTTACATTCTTTTCTAATCAGACTACTAACGGCAGGGACAGTTCGACCACGGGCAGATTCCACACCTGTAGAGGGAGCCGGATAATGAAGGACGGAAATCGCCGGGCCGGGACCCCGAAAAAACTTTTCATATGCCGGACCAGGGTCCTCCTGAATAGCAGTGGCGTACCCAGAATCTTGGGTACCCGGAGCGGCAATTTTTGGCCCTCTCCCCTCCTCCAAAAAGCACATCTATTTTAACTTTCAACATACATTTTCTTAAAAATTAATTGAAAATTATACAAAAATTTTTATATGGTTGGTGAATAATAATAATATTCCATGCCTTGTCCCTCGTTTAGCTTGCTGCCCGGGCAGACCACTGCTGAGTGGCACGCCAACACGTTACCACTAGGCCATCCGGCCGTTTCAAACGTATTTTAAAAAATTACACATTTTAATTTAAGAACTCTCCTCCCAATTTGTCCGAACTGTTGTATTGTTCCTGGTCTACTTTTACTTGCTGTATACTTTTTTTTTCCAGATACGTCCATAAAATTAATTTTAATTTGAAAAATTTGACACCCTTGTAAATATGATTTTGCTGTTTCTTCACACACAAAATTCGATAAATTAGTTTTATTTAAAAATTTATAAATTCTTATTTAACAGAGAAACAAAGCAACCCACGCTTGACGATCGATGCAGAAGTCGGCGTCGTAGATTAAGTGATTCGTAATTATTTCCCGCCATAAATTTGACACAAAATAAGCATTAATATATCTAGTACAGCGGTGCCTCGCAATTCGACACTAATCCGTCGCCGAAGTAATGGCGAATTGAGAAACTAATCCGTCGCCGAACTAATGTCGAATTGAGAAACTGTCGAATTGCGGGACAATATTTCCTATATTGTCGACTTGCGGGACAATATTTCCCATATAAGATTATGTAAAATAGATTAATTCGTTGTTGGACCCCCATCTCACTCCCCTAACTAGTGAGTGAGAGAGATACAATATATTATTTATCCCCATACCACTCCCCTAACGGGTGCGGTGAGAAAGATACATTATATTATTTACTTGATTATATGCGTTTTACTATTGAACAACACACTAAATTACAAAATACACCATTTTAAACACAATAATTTATTAGCCCTTGGATGTTGGAAAGTCTTCTAGCAGACACCCTAGCACCCATAATCTTCTCTCTGTGGCAAAACGTTGCCACAGTTGTCCTAGAAACGTCATACTCGAGTTACATTTTAATTGTTCTATCTTTCTGCACTTCATCTACAATTTTTTCTTCGCCTCTTTGCTCAATCGAGTGTTCTTTTCGAAATTATTCCTGTGGCAGTTCTCTTTGAACCCATCCTTACATTTCACTCAAAAAAATAATAATAATTACAAATTTTTTACTTTCTGAAAAATGTAGAATTGAAAATTAGCACAAACAACACGGGCAAACACCAAAGTAGCCCAAAAAAAACTGATAAATAGTAAATGACATCACACAATTCCATGCACGCACATGCGTTAACCCTCGAAACTCAAATGTCGAATTACAAGGCATCACTGTATATATATATTCGATCCTAGATTGTGCGCGCACACTTGGAAATGGTATTTACTCTTCTATCTTCCTTTTTTCGTTCATATTTCTTCTTATATATAATGTTGTTAAAATGAATGCCATTTTCATTCCTTCGTCCTCATCGGATGCCTTCAACGGGAAGGTCACAGATTCCCTTTTACATTTTTGACTGTCGAACTACCTGCCTAACACTTGTTATCCGTACGATGCCAACATATCATCTAAATATCACCGTTCTTCCCTTGCATCGTTTTCTGTACTTCAGATTTATTGTCATATTGATAAAAAAGATCTACCTCTATTCCCTTTTTTGTAACATCCCATTTATTTTATTAGAAGACAAAAGTCTCTACCGGCAGATTCAACTCGTTTTCACAATTCGATGAAACCGATTCTTCCACTTCCTTTCTCCTTATCATCAGTTTTTCTTCTAAACAAGATTAACTTTTAACACTATATAACTATAAAATTATAATTTTTATACATATATCTGGTAAATAATAATGATATTCCATGTTCTTGGGCCCCGTTCAGTGCTGCCCGGGGCAGACCACTGCTGAGTGATCAAGGGGTGGGCCCGAGACTCGAACCCAGGTCTTCCAGAGTGGAGCCGAAGCCGAGCCTCTGCAGAATTCATTGGTGTCTCGATAAACGCAGATGTTAAATTATTATATTATTTATATATAGGGTGTGCCAAGATAATCCGAACCCGACATGGGAGAAGACAATCGATATAGCAACACGCAATATTTCGTAGGAACCGTGAATGACGCACACTGAACTTGACATTGCCCTGACCTTGATCATGAACGGAGAGGGTAAACCTGCACGTGTGAAAGAAACAATCGATATAAAGCTAATCACCGATATAAACACAAAAATGCAACTGACGGAAGAGGCCAGGATATCGTAAAGGAATATTACTTACAGGGCAGATCAGTGCAACGAGTACAAGAAAATTTCTGTGCCGAATTCAACAGGGCACCCTGGTGGTGTGCCCTATTGAACCACCAAGTCATCCATATACGAATGCAAAAAAGTTTGAGGCAACAGGGACCGAAGCGAAGATGATATTCGCCAGCGAATGTTGCAGAGCCCCACTAAGTCCATGAGGCGGCTGTTACAGCAGGCGGGAGTGTCGCGAATAACATGCCAGCATATCCTGAAGCCATTCAAGAATACGGCTTCAGGTTACAAGAAAAGCCAAGCAGCACCTGTAGAGAAGGAGAAATGCATGTAAATAAGCTCCTGTCTGTGATCTACTTGTATAAAAATATAAAAAAGCCTTGCAATTCATATGTTCATTACTTAGTTGGCCAAGATAAACCGAACCCCACCCTGTGTGTGTGTGTGTGTGTTCTATTGTACCGCAATGGTTCTCGCACTGCTTAATCTCTGGGACCAAATTTAGCCTGGAGACTTCCCCACAATCCCACGAATATTACAGGTCACTTTGGGTCGAAATCGTCCCAGGAAATAAGGTACTTTGAGGAAACAATGAAAATGGTTTTATTGAAATCTTTCAGTGTAACATCTGAATTCGGGATGTCGCAAAATGCAATTAGTATATGACGTCAGTGGACGAGACTTAATGGTGATATTTTTTATTTACTCATTCTCATTAGCAGTGCATATATCAAAAACTTAAAATACTGACAAACGGAAAATTTAATGTCTTTTGGATCTATCTTTTACTTTGCTAATCTGGATGACACTTCCCATCGATGGAAGACTGCTCAATGCTAAAAAGCGACGCCATCCACCATATTGGTTTACCCCACCAACAACGTAAATTCGGCAATATAGCAAATTGACTTTGTTTTGGTGGCTAGACGTATCCCATTTATGTTAATAAGTATGATAAGCAGATCAAATTAATTAAAAGGGCTAGCACTTTATACTACCAATTCAGGCTTCCTTATCTCTAGCAACCTACCATTAGCAGCAATTTATCCATTTATATCTCTTCCCCCAATTAATCTGAATTAGCAAGGCTTTACTGTAGGAACTGTTAGTTTATATCATATAAAACTAAAATTTTGAGTTGGAATTAACAATTTTTATGATTAACTCCTACGAGAAAGTGAATTTTAAATTATATGCTTTTTGAATTTGTTTGAATATTTAGAAACTAGTTAGCAATATAAAGTAAGTAGGAGTATTTTATATACTGTATATGAATAAAGAATAATAATAATATTTCAGGTTAGCTACAAAAACCAAAATAACCATAAAATGGTTTATTTAGGCATAAAAAAATGAAATTAACTCATCTATTCACAGAAAAAATGCTTTGAATCAAACTGATTCAAAAAAGGATTCTTGATATGATTTATTATCATCTTAAAGTAATAAGTTATGGACATTTCACTACAAGGATTACCTTCTAAATATATATATTCATCATATCCTTCAGAAACATGAAAAGGCTGAAGTGTCTGATATGTCACTGTGCAAATATTGATAGTACATTTGAGTGCAATTTAGAATAGGCAAAAAAAAAAAAAAAAAAAAATAGATTACATAAATAGATGTATTGAGATAAGACATATTGAATCTTAAGCAGATTTCTCATTCCAAACAATTAGAAACCTGATTAGCATTAGCATTATATATAGTATTACTGATATCTATCTGGTTTACTTGATTCTAATTGTATAGATATCCATAATATGCACCATTAGTTATACATATTTTTAGTCTTTCAATTCTTTATAATCAAGCATTTCAATCAATGCTTTATATAAAATTAATAAACAATTATTTTATCTTCACAACTAAAAAATTAGAATTATTTAATTTAATAATTAACAATTAATATGAAGTTTAGCTGTATTATCAAATAAATTAATGATAAATTATATAGTATTCCTTCTGAACAAATTTAAATATAACTATATAGTAGATGTAAAGGGAGGATCCTGTACAGCCCAAGCATCGCGACCACCATTGGTCTATTGTGCCCTAACTATATAGTACAATGGTGGCCAAATTGCAGCTCAGGAACCACATGCAGTTCTTTGATACCTTCAGTGTGGCTCCATACCATGAAATTCAATAGTTAATATCGAGCAAATACTTACTTAATTAAAAAATAATAATATATTTGTAATTTTTTTTATTAATTGTAAAAAGTATTATGCATCTATATGGAATAAGTACATGTAAAATATATAATAATTTTTAAAACCACTATAAAGTTTACCCGAGAAAAATTGATGTGGCTCTCACTGTCCCAAAAACTGACTGGGGCTCCCAAATATTTGAGATTCTCTTATATGGCTCATTGTGACACGAAGCTTGGCCACCCCTCATATTGTATTTTGGTTTATTTAAATTGAATAATTATTAAACTTTAATATTTTCTTAATCATAAAAGATATAAATTTATCAAAATTACTGTTATTTGGAGAATTAATCAAATAAATATGTCAATTATTTGGAGTTGTATATCTGAATTTGTTGATTGACAGACCATGGTTGTTAATATAGTTAATTATGAATATTCAATGTCAGTTTAACCTGAATTAAATTCAAGGTTAAACTGACATTGAATATTCTGACATGGATGCTGATATGAATTGAAGATAAAATTAAATGATAAATGATAATCAGTCTAGGATATTTTTCTTTAAGGATAAAAACTTTTTCCCAAATATTTATAATCTTAATCATAAAATTTATTAATATATTTTTTAATCTTGGCCACAAGATAAAAAAAACACATAATAACTTATTTTGTTAGTTAAATATAGGACTAATAAATTTTATGAGATATGGAAAGTCCCCAACTTACAACTATCCGAGTTACAATGATTATTTATGATGAAAATCTGTACTTATGATAGCCATCATCAATAATTTTGCAATAACGGCAGCCAATTGACCAGATGGCCAAGTAGTCACAAGGATGAAAACATGCTCTATTATCTACTATAGACTATTCATTTAATTTTGTGTTTCTAACCTCAAATTTTTATAATTGTCAAAGCTTTGCCAGCCATTCAGTTCCATTCTTTATATTCATGGCTAATATGATCCTCACACTGGACGTTCATTGTTATGAGTGTTGATGGCCTGGGGTGAGTATCAGGATGCCCAGCTGTTTAGTATTCAATAAGAAGGAAAGCAGCATATAATACAAAAGAAAAATGGCAATCAAATCGTCTTCAAATGTTCTTTATAAAAATTAGATGATTATGTTTCAATTCAAAAATATTTCCCGAAATGTTTGCAATAAAAATCACGTAACAAATTAATTCATTTTCTCAATTTCATGCTTTAGGAAATTTTTTGATGGATCTGGCCTAGGCATTGATCTGTTTACAGTAAAGGCCTATTAACTCTACAATAGATGGTAGATTACAATTGGGCCAAAATCGATTCCATTTGTGTAGTAAATAACCAATGATTGGAAAATGGCATTAAAAAAATAATTGCTTATTTTTCTAATAATTCCTAGGCTAGTTTGAATTAAGCTGCTGAATCTCACAAGATAAATTTGTCAGCAACGACTTTTAAAGGCAGCTATGATGAATCAGTTGGACAATTGAAAGATTGAATTCAAAAAGTTTGCTGGGTCCAGACCCCTCATGAAAAACTATATATATGGGATTTGAAGTTAACCTGGATCTTCCAAGATATTAAATGACTTTTATTATGAGGCCATTTGGCATGCAATTGAACACAAAATAACATTCCAGCTTTGTTTTTTCTTTATTTTTACCTACAAAAAACTTATAATCATAAAATATACATTTTACTTATTTTAAAGAATAAATAGCATATACAGTGGTACTTTGGTTAACAACAGCCTTGGATAATGACGAGTTTTTTGAAAGAAAAAATGTCTTGTTTTTAGAAAGAAAAAATGACACATGCTTTGGTTAACGACTCCTGATTATGTGAACTTCCAGCAAAATAGAGCTCTGTAAAACAGAGAATTTAGAAATGCAGCTTCCAATTGCTCCTGGTAATTCAGCTTGTTTTACTTTATATATAAATGGTCTTGGAGAATTTGTTTATCCAGCACAAAAGAAGCCAATAGAAAGAATAGGTAAACTTTTATCTAAATAATTTATCATAAGTAATAAAATAAATAACTGCTTTTGATACTGATACTGGTATTAATTTGAGAAATGATATATTCTATATTAGCAGTATAAACTTTATTTATGTAAGTAAAACACGAATAAAAACTATACAATGATGATCATGCATTCAAATATTTAGTAGAGCCTGAGAATCTGTAAAACACAAATTTCCTATTTATATTTAGAAAAATTTGAATCCCACTTTGTTCATATGATTTCAGATTTGTGAAATAAAGTTGTGTTGATTTATTCTTTTCCTGCTTTGTATGTTTCTGCCTTTACTGTTCTGTCCTTGTTTCCTGTTTGTCTGATTGACTGAACCTCATTGTTTTTTTTTCTGGCTATGCTAGTCAGACAAATGCAATATGATGGGCCCTTTGTTTTTGCTATTTTTGTCTGTTGCTCTCTTTGCTGCTTTGCTCTGATTTTTCTGAGCTCTGTAGCCTTGACTTTCTGTTCCCTGTCTTGATTTCTGTTGTTTGTTTTCTTTGTTGCTTCTCTCCAGTCCTTTTCATGATCTTGTTGCTGTTTTGTTTTTAGCATTCTTTCCTTGTATGTGATATGTTTTGTGTACTATTTTTTGCATTAGCATCAATCATAAATTGTCCATCCCCAAAATGCCATTTAGGTCTTTCTTGTTCTTTGGTTGATTGATTATTTGTGTGGAAGTTGATGGTACAAGGACCTTGTGAGTCTAATTGTACTAAACAAGTATATAAGTATAAAAATAAAATATTGTAAAAATAAATCAGTAAATGAAATAAAAGCAAATCAAAAAGTGGTGTAAAAGACTAAAAATAAACAAAACAGCAACAACATAACATGAATCAATAAATACAAGTGGTAATAAATTATATAAGAAAGCAGTCAACAGCAAATATTAATAAATAAATGATGTAAAAAGTCCGTTAATTCAAATAAAAATAGTAATAAAGCAATAAAATTAATTTAAATACAATATAAAATGCAAATATCCATTAAAAATGCAAAAAGATTAGAACTGTTAAAATTATTGCTTTAAGATTAAAATCTGAACAGTTAAAATATTGAACACATTCAATGTTAAAATATGTGCACTCTGTTAAAAACATTTTTGATAGAAAGACACAAAGAAAATCATCACAGATTGGCTGGTCTTCAACCCATTAAAAGATACTTATGAGTAAACAGGCTATGCCCAATACAAAGCCTTGCAAAGGTGATTTCCTCTCTTTTGCTCCTGTAAAAGCTAGAATCCTTCAGCTCGATCATAGGTTTGATCTCGTGTAGCTTATTGTTAATTTATTCATACCACATATGCTGCCACAATTGTCTCAGCTTTTTCTTTATGATGGGTTTAAGATCAATATAAAGTACATGAAAAAGGTTTGAATGGATAGGGTAACTGACTTGACAGCAGTATCATCCAGCTATTCTCCTTAATGTTTGTTTGTCCCAGGACACTAACATAACTTGATGGTATAACCAGTGGCACTTGTGATGGATGATACTGCTAATGTTTGTTTGTCCCAGGACACTAACATAACTTGATGGTATAACCAGTGGCACTTGTGACTTGAAATTGTGGGGTGCTGCAACTTTCAAAATATGCATACACACTGTAAATACAGTATGTATGTATTTGGATTAAATATCAAAATTATGGTAAAAATTTAAAAAAATGAAAAAAAATATTGTTTATTATCAATAAAATTATACAGTTTGGTATAATTCAAAATGTTATGTCTTTAATTGTAATGTCAAATATTTAAATGGAGTAAACACGATAAGCACTATGAACTCATTACTATTGATGCAACCTGTGAAGAGGTTAACTCTGACCTGTCCTATTTTATTTTATTATGCTTTTTTATTATTTATCATTATTTTCAATATTATCTAACATACCTTTAATCTATAGCACTCATTGCAGTTGAGTTTCTTTCATGTAGACGTATCGTAGCTAACGTTTTCAGTAATGTTTACCATCTTCAGGCTATTAAATATTCAATAAAGGCATTCTAAAATTCTATAACATTTATCTAAATCAACAGAAACGTTGCCATGGTGATTTCTGCAACATGACGATTTTTACTTAGGATGTTGTTATTTATCTACTTAAGCGTGGCACAATTATATAGCTGTTAAATGTGATCACCTATGATCTCACAGAGCATCAACTGCGTATGCTCCAAGCAGGAGGGAGATCCACTGCAGTCCTGTCATTTATTATATCTTCCATTTTTTGCCTACGTCTTATCTCTACAGTTTCCGTGGTCACGGCTTTGCTAATTCTCCTAAGCAGTTTAACAATCTGTGCTTTATTCCAGTGTACCTGTAGGTCCCCACTATATGCCTCCACACCTAGGGCTGTGGTCAATCTCTCCTTGGCTAAATCTTTGTTATGTTCCTCCACATGTGAAAGGGTTCTAGTGGTAACCCCTATATAAGACGCTGAGAGTCCTGAATTCTTCTCATCAACTGGTATTTTATATACCCCTTGCCTCTCTGCGTCTTTCCGAGGATCTTTCTCATTTCTTAGTAATTCAAAGATTGTAGGTGCTCTCTGCACTGCCAACTTCTTATTTTTTTTGCTACCTTATTCACAACATCATATTCTTTCAGGTTTTACGGTACTGGCAATAATACAATAATATACAATACAACATGACAGATATATGCCAGTACCGTAAAACCTGAAAGGATACGATGTTGTGAATAAGGTAGCCAAAAAAATGAATAAGAAGTTGGCAATGCAGAGAGCACCTACAATCTTTGAATTACTAAAAAATGAGAAAGATCCTCGGAAAGACGCAGAGAGGCAAGGGGTATATAAAATACCAGTTGATGAGAAGACTTCAGGACTCTCAGCGTCTTATATAGGGGTTACCATTAGAACCCTTTCACATGTGGAGGAACATAAAGATTTAGCCAAGGGGAGATTGACCACAGCCCTAAGTGTGGAGGCATATAGTGGGGACCTACAGATACACTGGAATAAAGCATAGATTGTTAAACTGCTTAGGAGAATTAGCAAAGCCGTGACCATGGAAACCTTAGAGATAAACTCTCAGCGTCTTATATAGGGGTTACCATTAGAACCCTTTCACATGTGGAGGAACATAAAGATTTAGCCAAGGGGAGATTGACCACAGCCCTAAGTGTGGAGGCATATAGTGGGGACCTACAGGTACACTGGAATAAAGCACAGATTGTTAAACTGCTTAGGAGAATTAGCAAAGCCGTGACCATGGAAACCTTAGAGATAAGACGTAGGCAAAAAATGAAAGATATAATAATTGACAGGACTTCACTGGATCTCCCTCCCACTTGGAGCTATGCAGTTGATGCTCTGAGATCATAGGTGTCGCATTTAACAACTATATAATTGTGCCACGCTTAAGTAGATAAATAA
This sequence comes from Olivierus martensii, assembly GCA_000484575.1. Lineage (NCBI taxonomy): Eukaryota > Metazoa > Arthropoda > Arachnida > Scorpiones > Buthidae > Olivierus > Olivierus martensii. The sequence goes on from AYEL01067814.1 coordinate 21,483, forward strand.
CAACATCCTATATAAAAATTGTCATGTTGCAGAAATCACCATGGCAACGTTTTTTGTTGATTTAGACAAACGTTATAGAATTCTAGAATGCCTTTTTTGAATATTTAGTAGCCTGAAGATGGTAAACATTACTGAAAACATTAGCTACAATACGTCTGTATGAAAAAAAACTCAACTGCAACGAGTGCTATAGATTAAAGATATGATTAAGAGTAGAAGCAGTGATATAGAAAGTAGATTATCTAACATATTATATTTTAGTTTGAGTTGACTTACTTCCACACTCTTCGTCGTAATAGTTAGCAATCACATGTTACGGAATCAAAAGCCATCCTCCAAAAGAGCTGTCCCGGCTAATGACATTATCTCATCTAAATAATTTTACCACTAATCCGATATAAGAATGATCCCATATCGACGTTTTGTTCGGTATACTGTATAATTAAATTGTAAAGAGGATGACATGAATGTATTACTCTGTAAACTAATTAAATTGATATTATTACGCGAACTTATGCAAATGAGCAAAACACGGGATTGTAAGTCACCGATATAAAAACGGAAGCAACCAACGACACAACGAGATGTATCGACGTAAGGTTGGTTAAGAGCTGGTTGCATGAGTCTTATTCTGCAACCGCAGTTATATTATGTCTTTAATTGTAATGTCATGTGGACTATTAAATCAGCAGATTAAAGCAGGCTTTAATATGCCGATTTAGCTCGCTGTGTTGCACGATGTCAAATCTCTTGGATAAACTATCAACTAACTTAACTGGTTGAATTTGGGTGGGTTAAAATTTATTTTACAGATTATCTAGCAAAACAATATGGCGGACTACAGTAGCTCTGAATTCGAAGTTCAAAATGAGCTCAATTTAAATAATTTGAATTACATTTATCTTAATACAGAACGGATATTTTCGAGAAAGATACAGATTTACCATTTATAATGATTGTTTCTTGCGAGATTTTGTTTTAATAAAATCAATGATCTTTATGGCAGTTGTCAGAGAGGTAAAGGGAATATGCACTTTATAAATTAAAAGTCTGTTATTGTTTATTTTAAATTTATAAAGTAAATTGTTATTAACATATTATATATACGTTTGTGTGTGTGTGTGATGCGTGTGTGTGATACGTGTGTGTGTGTGTGTGTGTGTGTGTGTGTGTGTGTGTGTGGTGCGCGTGTGTGTGTGTGGTGCGCGTGTGTGTGATGCGTGTGTGTGTATTATAACCACATATGTTGATGTACAAGAGTAAATAATAAAGCAAGAATACAGATCTATATTTTCAGATTTAGTTAGATCTATTATCACAAAATATTCGGGTATTGTGCTACTGTATGCTTAATTATACATCTTATACAGTACACTTAATTCTTTTTACACGATAGATACGTTCTTGAAAATGCATGTAAAAAATATACTGTATCTATGGTAAAAAATTGAAGATTGGTTCCAGAAATAATATAACAAATCCTATGAAAAATCGTGTTAGAATCCTATTATTTTTACGTTCTTCCACTTTTCATTTCATAAAGATTGCATATGTATGGAAAAAAGTATTATATAAAGTAAATTATCATTTGAAAAGAAAAATAAGGTACAATTTTGCATTACCACCATATGAATGAAAATAGTACCAATCGAAAGACTACGATCAGTAGAGAAAACTTTCCAAAAGGACTGCACTTCTATATGGTGCAGGATTCGAGAAAATGAATGATGAAATTATTTTTCCACACACAATATATAAACTGGTACATGCCGCCATCTTGAAAACTTGGTTCGAAATCCGAGATATAGTAGTTTTTTTTATTGAATCTTTAACACAACGGAATTGCCGATTCGTATTTTAATCATCAGTCTGTGAGAGGCTAATTCTTTAATGATAAAGATTTTTTTCAAGAAAGATTTACAAAATGGTGGTGCCCATGGTTTAGGTACTGCAGGTGCTGGTTATAGAGAAATATAATTTTATCGTTAATTTTCTCGACATCCGCACCAGATAATAGTGCAGTCCTTTTGGAAAGATTTCCCTACTCGTCCACCCATATGAATGAAAATAGTACCAATCGAAAGACTACGATCAGTAGAGAAAACTTTCCAAAAGGACTGCACTTCTATATGGTGCAGGATTCGAGAAACCGCCCGTGTGCACTAGCCCTTAGTGGTTAGGGAATGAAACCTTCATTTATAACATTGTGCCTATGAAAAATCATATTCCAAGTTATGATGGATCCAAACTATGAAAGAAAGTTTTGAATGAACCTTATTGTAAGTTGGGGACCTCTTGTATTTGATTATTCTTATAATATCAAATAACATAGCTATGTAAATAATTCAGCTCAATTTTTAAAAGTGGAAAAATATATTTATTAAACATGAAGATCTTTCAGCTTTATTAAGCCATCTTAAGCACAACGTTGATATGTTGTGCTGAAGAGGGCTTAATAAAGCTGAAAGATCTTCAAGTTTAATAAATATATTTTTCCACTTTTAAAAATTGAGCTGAATTATTTCATTGAATAAGAAGTCACTTTTAATAATTGAGCTGAATTATTTACATTGAATAAGAAGTGGGAAGAAATTATGCATTACCATAGCTATATTCTTTTTATAACAGGAGTGATGTTATTCAGTTATCTGGATTATCAAGCAATCCAAGTAACTGAATGCTTGATAATCCAATTTGATGTAGGAATGTGAGGATGGAAGGCGAAATTGTTTTAGAAGTTTGGTCTGAAGAAAAACAACAGAGAAAAAAAAATAATGAATAATATAAGTTACCGGTGGTTTGGTCGGAGACGTGGTGTGCGCCGTTGGATCCACTGTCTGGAAGATTCCATTGTATGCTTCGTATTTGATAAAAGTGAATGTTATGTTAAAAAGGAGAGAAGTAATTACAAATTAAATGTTAAAATTTATTATGAATTAACTAAAAGATGTAGAAGATTAATATTTTGTTTATTAATGAAGTTTGAATTGTTTATGCAAAAAATAACACGAAATGTAAATTTGTACAAGATAAAAGGTTGGACACTAGAGGGCCATTTGTCCCGTCTGGAGATTGGTGTCCATGGTATTGGCGACTGTTTAATGAGAAGTGATCGACCAAAGTTTAACTTTGAGGAACTTTATGGTATTTGTTTATGGATTTTTGAGCCTCTGGCAGGATAATTCAGGTTGTATTAACTTTTGTGTTTTTCTAATTAAGTTTAATAAAGATTACTTTGTTAATTCTAAAATATGGAGTCGCTTGTGGAATTAATTACCAGTCTTTTACAATGGTTTGAACGATGAGAATTTCATTACAGTTGTACTTTCAGTACAACAACGAGGGGTGAAACCACACGGGAACGGTCGGGTCCGAACCGAGAAGTTCTGGTTGTAGTACCAGACTTCTCAGGAAGAGAAAACAAAAAAAATCCCAGTTAAATTCTAGCAAGTTTGTTAAATATTTTTTAACATAATTGAAATGAAAATAATAATAAATTACTATAGAAATCATGAGTGCAATTCATTGAAGATCATGTATAATTATTTGAAAATAGTCATTGTAATGGAAACTATGACCTTTTGTAATTTCATGCAAACATGTTACAAATGATGTTTTATATGAAAACATGTAACACAACTTTTTAATATTAAATTTACCCTTTCTTGATATATGTTATATATTGTAACAGAAATAACATTATGAAAAAACTTTGCTACGAATTTAAATTGAAAGAATTCAAATGTCTATTCTTAATAAACATTTAAACCTTTGAGATTATCTAATAGGCTGAATGTATATAGGCTTTTTTACCAATAGAACTTGTTAATTTTTGTATGTCATCTTAATTGGATAACTTGCTGAACAAATATACAACTTAGGAGAAGTTTAGAACCCTTCTATTTTAGCTACATAATTTTCTGAAAGATCTATATTGATAAAGGTCATAGAATAAAGGCAGAATTTTTGGGGATTGATTGAAGGCCAATTATCTGCTTGTACCTTCTAATACACTCCTGAATAGGTCAAAGAGGTCATTGCTATCTGGAAAATCATTGTGAAAGTACAAACTAGATATTTTTTGGCTTTGTTTACATAAACTATCAACAAACATCATGACATAGTGGCACTAGCATAATAAAAATTATTTAAAATTGCAATAAAATGAAGGATTTCTTGACCAATTGATTGATTTATAAAGTTATTTTAAGTTTTATATGTCTATTTTAAATATTATTTTATGATTAATTGCAGATAATTTTTCTTTTTAGAAAAAATGGACAGATACTATTATTTATTTTAAATGATACCATTGATAACACGCACATTTGTGCTCTATTCTAAAATCAGATTTTTTAAAAATCAATTTTTTCAGAACTTGAACTATATAAAATAAAGCATTACTTTTATAGTTAAATGTTTATCTAGACTTTTATATATTTAATATATCAAAAATCCCGTTCAAAATGCTAATCATGATGTACTAATAAAATAATAAACACAGTCAATATTCAGTAAAAGCTTTCATTTCTGATTTTAGGCTGTGTTTATTATCAAAAATCACCTCTATTCTTCTATTTGTATATCTTCAGTAAGGTTGTCTTATTCTCTTTAAAGAATTTAAAGTTGTCTTATAAGCAGTATTGTTCCAAGTAACAGCATAACTTATAAGATAATACTATTATATCAAATATGAAAATGTTGTCCTTATTTTGAAATATATAATGTAAATACATTTAAACCTTTCAAAAGAATATACTAAGAACAATAAATACACAGCTTCCAATATCTAACATAAATTATCAACTGATAAAATACAATCAATAAATACTGTATAAATAAAAAAAGTAACATTTCTGTGAAAAAGCATAAAGTTTCATGATTATAGGATTATAAAATAATATACATCAGAAACAATCTGAATTTTATTAATGTAACTGTCACTTTTTTTAATACAAGTTGTTCTCAACTTAAATGGTGTTATCAAAACATAACCCCATCCTAAGTTGAAAATGACCTTTAATAGTAATAATAATAAATAATGAAATACTGAATCCTTTATGATGATAAAATTGTCTGGATTTGATCGCAGGTCTTCAAGATTATAAAATCATCTAGAACTGAACACAAACTCCAAAGTGGAAAATGATTGTTTTACTATATTTTTAACAAAACAAAATACTTCTAGCCAATATGCTATGAAAATAGCCAAGTCTGGAATATCATAAGTTGAGGATTATTTGTATAATTTAAAAAAAAAACTCTTTGAATTAAAGAGAGTTTATTTTGCATTCCTTGGAGATTCACTGATGTATTATCAGTGGAAAATACAGATGTAAAAAAGTGATTATAAGGACAGGAAGAATTTCATTAAAAAATCTATTAACAATAAATATATTCGAAATACTGAATATAATAGTATTGAATATCAAACTGATTTGTTAAAATTTCACACAGAATACTATAAGCTTTCTTATTAATAACCTCTGAAAATAACAGATGAAATCTATTAATTCTAAATATTTTATTTGTAATGGGAATATTTGAAATTTGCATACTTCTCTCTTTTATCATAGTTGATTTACATTCATTACAATGTTAATTATATCAATATACTATATATGCATTAAATATTGTTTTACAGTATTTTATTACAGTTCCGATGGCTTTTTAGATTAATACATAAGTACCAGACAATTGATATTATTGGTTTCCCTGTCTTCCCTACTAGTCTATTCAAATGTGTATCTACAGTACTAATTTTCAGCAATTTCTTAAATATATCAAAAATGTTGGATTACAGAATGTATATTGCTTTAGTTCCATTAAAATAATTATAGCATTATTCCATGAATAAATTTTAGAAATGAATTTTCTAATGCTTTTACTTTTATTATGCACTAATCTTTTTCTTTTGTAAATTGGATAACTTCAATCATACAATTCACTTAAAACAACCTTTAATTTATTTAAATAAGTTTTATATAATCATGTAAGCTATATCAACAATATAAATATATGTATATGAATATATTTATGAAGATCAATGAAAAATGAATAAATAATCAAGAAATTAAAATTACTAAAAACAAGAGTTCAATTTTTTTTTCAATGTCACACTAATGATAATTTCTGATGTATATATTCTAATAATCTTTCTAATATATGATTTAAAAATATTAATTGGCAATATTTGAGATGCTTTATATATCTCCCTCCCAAAACAAGTAAAATATTGGTTGTCAACTGATGTTCTATATATTTCCTAATAATTTACTTCAAATAAATCTCTAATTAAATCTATATTTAGTTAAAATAATAAATTAAAATAGAACATAAAGTGAAGAAAATACAAGCATAATTTCTATAATTCGAACATACATTTCATTATATATACATACCATATATATTAATATAAATATAAATGACTAGAGTCATTTATAAATGATAATAGCTGATTATAAATGACTGCAGTCATTTATATCAGCTATCATCATTTAAGATTATTATGTTACAATTGTAGCCATTAAAAGTTTGTTAATTAAAGGGATATTTATTACATATTAAGTGAAACAATAAGTTTTTAATATATAATAATTATGTGTTTTTATAATGTAATCATTTCATGTATGAAACAAAATTATATCACATGAAAGCTTATAATTTAAAATTAACAAATAATTATTTATGTAAAGTACTTTATTGAAGCAAAATTGATAGTGTGTAAAAAATAAATAAATAATAAGAGAAGACAGAAAATTAGAAATAATAATGAGATTATAATGTAAGTTTCTCAGTGTAGTATACAATGATATTGAATACTAATAGAAAATGTAGAAATATTATAGAAAATCTAGTAAAACTCAATATTGTTATATACTGAATATTGTTTCAGAGAATATGTTAAATACTTATTGTTTGAACCTTAGTTATGTTCCAAATATTCTTATAATTGACTAATTTTGATTAATAATTAAATTGAAAACTATGATTAGTTGTTCTGGTCTATTCTATGTCAATTGTTTTTTCAGACTAAACAATATTTAGTTTATTACACTTAATTCTTTATAGTAATGAACAATTCTACTAATGGTTTTTGCTCTCTGTTATTAGTAGAATTGCTCATTACTATAAAGAATTAAGTCAATAAACTAAATATTGTTTAGTCTGAAAAAACAATTGACAAGGAACATAGAATAGACCAGAACAACTAATCATAGTTTTCAATTTAATTTTGAAATCTGTGAAAAAAGAGAGAGAGAGAATATATCTTTTTACAATTTGCTTTGAATTTAAAAACTTATCTTTATTATATAAAATATCTAAAACAGTTATGCTATTATTATATACTCTTCACAGATCGGAAGAGCTCTATTTGTAATAAAAAACAATATATAGGTGAATAATGCCAAGCAAGTGTTGCATTCACTGTAATATGAAAAAATTTTTTTCTTAGAATTTGGGACGATCGTATTAAAACAAATCGTGTAAAAGAGAATGAAATTTTTTTCTAATTTGTGTTAAATCAAAATCCTGTAAAAACACAACTGGATGTTTATGCTGAATATTTTAAATAATGAACTAAAAGTTGAAGTTAAACTACAGACTGACTGAAAGCCGAGCTGCAAAATATAGAAAATAGTAAATAACTTAATTGGCGCCTTCGCGTTCAAACGAGTTACTATGGTAAAGAGCATGCGCCGTAACTATCTTCACACTGTCTGGTTGATAGCTATCTTTTGCCTCGTGCAACACTCTGTACTTAATCTTTAGATTTTCGAACGGGTTAGAGTTATTCTAGTGATAACTATTCTGCAGATTAAACTGAAAGTCGTGCAAACGGCCCTAAAACCACTTTTATATATATTGTTATTAAAAATAGTAACTAATAAGAATTTGAATATATATTATAACTAAGTAAATTTACTTAATTATAATGTTTAACTGGGTTGCCACTCACCTAGAAAACTGGGAAAAGTCAGGAAAAATGAAAATTGGGTTAAAATGTCAGGGAAACTGCTGTTTTCTCATAAAACCTGGAAAAATCAGGGAAAATTTTTTCTAAAGTTATATGTTTCAAGCGATTTTTAGCACTAAAAATGATGATGTTGCTCCATGAAAGAGATTATTATGTGAAATTCTGTGTTCATTGTGTGCTTTCGTCAAGGTCGAGCTTACAAAATCTGCAAGTGTGTTGACTTAAGGTTGGTTTATAGTCCAACTCCAGCGTACAGTTCGCTGCGCGGAGCTTGCTGAATTCTGTTCGGTTCGCCACGTTTGGTTGACGTTAGTGTTGGACTATGAACTGCCAGCTACTTTAGCTGACTTTCGACTCTGAATTCCCATCATTCAAAGTACCGATATTGTGTAGTCTTCTTTTCGTTTATAAAATCCCATTACGAAAAGTTATGCTTTATTTTGCTTCTTCAAAAATTAAAGAAAAAAACTTGTCTTTGATGTCAGTGAAAAATTTACTGAATATTTTGCTAGCAATGCCTCTGCATTGTAATGACAATGATGTTAATAGAAATTGATTCCTTATACACTTAAATGTTTTAATATGCATGAAATTAAAAAAAAAATTTTTTTTTTAAATATAGTCAATAACAGTTCAAAAGCTCATTAAAGTGAAAAAGAAATTTTTATCCCATCATTCAAAGTACCGATATTGTGTAGTCTTCTTTTCGTTTATAAAATCCCATTACGAAAAGTTATGCTTTATTTTGCTTCTTAAAAAATTAAAGAAAAAACATGTCTGATGTCAGTGAAAAATTTACCGAATATTTTGCTAGCAATGCATCTGCATTGCAATGACAATGATGTTAATAGAAATTGATTCCTTATACACTTAAATGTTTTAATATGCATGAAATTAAAAAAAAAATTTTTTTTTTAAATATAGTCAATAACAGTTCAAAAGCTCATTAAAGTGAAAAAGAAATTTTTTTTTTATTACCGTAGAACTTTATTTTATTACCGTTTTTTTTAGTTTTAAAATCTAGTGTTTTTGTTACTTTGTATTAAATTAATTTTTAATCATTAAAAATTCTTTTATAAATAAATAAACTTTATTAATAATTTATAAAATTACTTACAAAGCTAAAGTGTGAATAAAAAACTTTTATTAAAGATTCCAAAAACACTATGGCTTAAGCCCCATCTCCAGTGGCTACAAATCAAAAACGAACAACAAAAATCTGTTAATTTAAATTCTATAAATTCAAATTTAAAATCAAAAATGTTTGGATGGGCTTTATTGGCCTTGATAAATTTCTCTACATCGCACTCGACTGCATGATTTGACTCCATGTTTGCTCTTTGCAAAGGATTGTGGTATAGCATCACTCAACTCCCAATTCCAAAGTAGAAAAACTTTCAACTCTCGACGGAGGTCGCGATGACGCTAGTGCTGACATTGGCGCCGACTGGAGTTTGACTATAATCAGCGATGACGCTAGTGCTGACATTGGCGCCAACTGGAGTTTGACTATAAACCATGATTTTAGCTTGTAACTCCACCCTGGAGTCGGGCTATAAACCACCCTTTAGTATCCATGCACTCAGGTGATTTTGGTAAAAAATTTATTTCATTTTTAAGCAATCGGGCACATCGCATCACATACTGTAGAAGTGTGTTATGATGGGGTAATATAATGCTGTATCAACTTTAATTTTGCAACTTTCACGTGCCGGATTTGATGGATGTTATATGTGTACTTTTGCTTCGAGCGTGTAGCACAAGAAGTGTTTAAAGAGCTTACACATACAGCTAACGAATTGGTCGAATTTGTTTTGGCATTTGGTATAAAATTCGCCTTGCCATCCACATGCATGTAGATCAGTGGTGGCCAATCTTTTTGAAAGCAAGTGCGCAACGAAAATTTTTTCAGCGCTGTGGGCACATGACTTTTTTTTAGGTGGGTAGCAGATAGAATAGAGAAATATATTAGCATTACGATAACAATAAAATCATTATAGTTAATCGTACATAAATAATAAGTAACAAAAATAACAATTTCACATATATAAAATATATAAATATAAAAAAGTTATCTTCTTCTTTAATGAGAAGGTTGATACTGTATGTCTTCACACAATTTTTCAAAATCATGACTGTAATTTGATACTGCTCTTCTTAAGCAATCATTCAAATTTTCATCCATAATACGTGATCTAAACTTTTTAATAAATTGCATTGAAGAAAACGTGGCTTCACTTAGATAAGTCGATACGTGATCTAAACTTTTTAATAAATTGCATTGAAGAAAACGTGGCTTCACTTAGATAAGTCCATTGAAGAAAACGTGGCTTCATTTAGATAAGTCGATCCAAAAAAGATTTTAGCTTCAGTGCACAATTTCTTAATATTGGATTTATCATGAATCGACAAATTTCCAAAATGTCTTGTCCATGTTCATAGTTTTCAAACAATTTCAAAATGTCTTGTCCATGTTCATAGCTTTAAAAGTGACATTATTTTGTAATTCTTCTTTATAATTGGAAAACCAATTATAAAGAAGAATCAGCACCAGCAAGTAAAGCATTTTTAAATAATTCTCCATTTAA